>JAKWBI020000980.1:0-13974 GCA_022664585.2 Zalerion maritima
CCCCCGACACCAGCCCTGGGTTTGTGATGGGGAAAAAGCTTTTGAAAGGCAGAAAAAAGAAGCTCAACATCCTCGTGGAGATAATGAAGAAAGTAAGTAACCAGAAAGTTTGCGCCGCATGCCTCTAGACCCAGCCATGTCCTTGCCCACCCCACCCTTCTAGGTGCCCAGCCAGCCATGCCCGGCCCAAGCCATGCCGTGCCGTGCGTCTTCTCCGTGATAAGCATTCACCTCCAAGTCTACGCCGTTAGCCGGTCTATCGCCGGTCGGAAGTTGAGCTTTGCCAACGTAAAAGTACAAAGGGCAGAACTAAAAAAGCAATCGAAGTATTGTTTTATCGAGCCAGGGAAACGGGGATGGAGAAGAATCAGGGACCATGAGGCCCCGAGACAATCTCGTTAGGGTCGATGTTGAACTAAAACAGATAGATATTCATATCAAGAAAAAAAAAATCCAATCCGCTCCGTTTCACTGTATGGTCGTATGTGTGCGAATAGGCGAGCGCTAGTCGTAGAAGCAGCATCAGTAGCAGCAATCGACCGGACTGCTGATAAGAGCAATTCGCAGGCAAATGTCGGCGTGTTTTCGTCAGATACATGATTAGCGTACAAAGCGTTCGTGAGACACGGCGGAGGGAAGCTGGCCCGACCGCACTAAAGCAGGTAGGGCGCCTCATTTAGCGACGGTGGGAGCTGGAGGCCGCATTGGCTCCCGAGGCGGCGTCGTCGGCTCCCTCGTAGAGATCAGCACACTCGGTAAGGACTAAACGAAAAACAGAAAAGAAAGGTTAGCTAAATAACGCTTTAATGAGATTGACTCGAACACCCCGAAGTACATACCATGCATAATCTCTTCCTCCCAGACTCCGTATTGGTAATCCACCAGCCCATGCCTCTCGATTCCATCGCACAGCTGGACAAGCTCTGTTCCCATCTTTTCCAGGTTATCTAGTGATATGAGCCCGGGCGGTCGCTGGTGCGGGGATGCTAGCATCATGTCCTTTTGCTTTTGGAAAAGTGCCAGCCAAGCATGATTAAAGTCGTTCCATAGCCGTATTCGGTCGGCGTGGAGGTCTTTATTGTCTAAGGTTAGCCCTGAGGGAAAACAGCAGTGTCAGTAGACAACCACGTACGATGCCTGAAGTAGAAGTTTGAAAGAAAAGGAAAGAAAAAAGGCAAGAAAAGAGAGATATGAGACCGCACCCAGCATACCTAGATCTACCACTTTTGAAAGTAACCACTTGGAAACCCGCATCAACAGCTCGCCGGCATTCGCGAGTGAGTTGCTCTGTATGTTTTGAAAAACTTCTCGGAGCTCTGATTGATACTCTGAATATGCCTCCTCGACGCTGTTGATGGTCAGGTTTCCCTGCTGCTGCTGCCCCTGCCCTTGGTCATCCATAACATGGTCGGCCGAGCCCGGCTGAGATATTCCGCTGATGGGACCCATGCCACTGCTCTGCTGGTAGTTCTGGAGGAGTGCGGCACGGTCGCCGGTGGCACCTTGTTGATATACTGCGGCGGGTGTGTTTGAGGATGAGCCTTGGCCTGGTATTCCAGGAGCAGCGGCGGCAGCAGAAGTGGCTTCGCCAGAGAAATAAGGAGCTGGCACCTCGGTTGCTATCATCTGGAGAGCTGCAGGTTGCCGCGCTTGAAATTGCTGGCTTGTATCGTACACAGCGTTTTGAGTCCCTGCTTGCGGTACGTTGTACATCATACCCGGGTTGTATGCGCCGAACCCTTGTGTTTGCCTGGCATCCTGGCCGTACTCTGATTGATATTGCATCGTGTTTTGACCCATCCCCGTCGAGAAAGCCGCAACGGGCTCCTGGTAATAACCACTGTAGCTAGCCGCTCCCCCCATGCCTCCTGCTCCTGCTGCTCCTCCTGGTCCCCCTCGCGAGGGTGTGTTTGATGTATTTATGGGAGTTGGCCGGTACCGCTCTGCCGAGCCCCCAGCAAACGACCGCCTCTGCCCGGACGGGTCGTTGCCGACCGGATATCTTTGACTAGAAGCGGCATGCATTGGCGGTTCATTCTGCCTCCTCCGGCGACTATTGTCATCCATTCCCCGATGGGTATGGTCCGAAGACACTGCTTCTAGTGGCGAGCCCACCCGATGCGCCACCGGCAACGGAGTTGGCGACTGGTAGAGGAGTGCCAGTTTGGTAGCCCGGCCCGGCCGATCTTGGACCGGTAGACTGAAGCTGGGTTGGGTCGGCGGCGGAGTGGCGCTTTTTTGTGTATGTATGTGTGCGATCTGGATAGGTTTGTGGCCGAATTCAATGATGTTCAGGGTTTTGGAACGGCGACGGAAACGTGATTGGCTTCTAAAACTGGGAGATCGGCGCCCAGGGGAGATCGAGCCTCGATAGTGGCAATATTCAAGTGTTGTAGCTGTCGGAGGCGTAGTCGGGCGTTTACTCGCCGCCTCTGGTAAGCTTAAGCACGAGTTTATCTCAACTCGTGGTTTAAAACGTGGATGCAGAAGTGGTAGTTTTTCTATGGTGCACCTTGGGTCGTTTGTTTGTCGCGCCGTTTACAGTGACGGGAGGGAGAGAGGTGGATGCGAAGGGATAGTAGTTAATTATTGCGGTTCAACCGTCCGTCGGGTGTTTTTTCTACTCCAGCCAGGTAACTTTTTCGGGCGCGTGCCTGCTGATAGGGAGAGGAGGGAGTGCTTTTATGTAACTCGGCAATGGGCAGCAACGAGAGTGGTCTAAGTAGCGCGGAGTGCCTAATCCAGCGCAAGTGAGGGCGGGGGGAAGGAGGGCAAAAAAAGGAACAGCAACAGCCCAAGAGCAAGTAGTAGCGCCTCTTCGCGCTAGAAGACCCTCGATCTCTTGGTACCTAGGTAGCGCTACTGGCAAAAGCTTAGTGGGGACGATAATTGAGAGGAGGAAGCTCAAGAGGCGTAATAAACAAAGGTCGGGAAACGAGTGGTTAGGATGGTGAGTTGTCAAACGGTTGCCACGACCCGAACATGGACTATCCCAGTACTGGGCGCATTGGTGTTTTTCTGCATAACCAAGAGATCTGCTTTGAAAGGAAAGCCGCACCAGGGTCTCATCAAAAGTCGAAGCTCTTGATGGGATGAGAGCACAGGTTATTCCGACTCGTCTAGACGTACTAGAAGCCGGGGGTTTTCGTTCGTACTTCCCAGCGTTTCCAGGAACCGAGTCCTAGACAGCAAAGACAACAGGTTAATGGGGGGTGATGATTACGACTCCGCGCCCGCCGATGCGCTAGGGATTCGATCGTGATGTGAGGATTTAGTTTAATAACAGAGGGGGAACCAGTACAAGGAATTGGACTCTTTTTGGTCGAGGGGAGTTGCGCCTTGACAGTTAGGACGGACTAGTGTTTATTGACCACCGTCTTAGACTTTAGAGTAGAAATCAGGATCATAGTACAAAGGCACGGATGCTGCCGCCTTCTTGTATCTACGTAGGTACAAGAGGAGAATCCGTATACAGTGTGCAATATATATCCCTCTTTCGGCTTTTGAGCTTGATTGTCAATGTATGTACAGCACGGGAGGAGACGGGTTGTAACAGTCTGGGGAATTGGGGAAGGAAAGGCCCTTTCTGTCTCTTGTTACCTCTTGTCGTATACAAAAAATGGTATCACACATTGGTATCGACGACAAGAGACCTAGATAGGCAGGTATATATATATGGTTATCACGATGGAAGCGGCTGAGAGGCCTCGGTGATGAGCGCAAACCACAAACAGGGCGCGAAAGGAGAACCCACTGGCACCACTGGGGCACATTGGGCAACTGCGTTAATGCTATTCTAGTTATTCTCTCAAACAAGGCGAGACTGGCTGATAGGTCCCTGTGGACGTCCAGTTTCCAGCTAGGGTGTAGGATCAAAATGAAAAGATCATAGATGACGATGGGGAGCAAAAGCCAAACAATAGTCGAATGCGGATATGAGGCGTACCCACTTTGAGATGGTGGGAAAGGATGGGAGTGGCGTCGAAATGGCTTACAGAGCGGGCCTAAAGGCTCGGCTGGGCTAGGCAGGGCGACCGGAGTAGAACGGGGACGATGAGAGATGGGAAAGGTAATAGGTTTGGTATGCACACACACAAAAGAAAGCTCCCAGGAACTTGGTGATCTGCAGTGATAGCATCGAGGAGGGTCAAAATGTAAGGCGGGCGGGTATTTGATGGGTACCTACAATGTCGGTTTCCGGGCTCTTTTCTGACTTTCTTGACTCTGATCGCAATGACAGTCTCAGACACGACAATGGGCTTCGAGATCGGAGGGGAAGGTGAGATGAGCAGCTTGGAGCTAGTGTGGTGTACCTGAGAGCTCCAGGCGTGGGAACAGAGGAGATATGTGCCTGTGTCACAGACTTTCCAAGACACGCAGTCTTGAAGCTTGGAAAGGGGGGGGGGGGGGGTACGGATACCAAGATAGCTTATGCAAGCCGGAACAGGGAGAGGTTTGCGAGCTTGCGATGATGGTGGATACTCGACGTGGTGCACGCAGCACTTCTCGTCCTGCTTGGCCCCTTGCAGTGCTCGTTGCTTTGGGTATAAGCCACGTTGACCTGACAAATCACATAAGCCCCCTGATGACCTGGAAGCAAGTGTTGAAAAAGTTTCCCGAATAAGAAGTCTGCTGTAATTCCGTATTTGCCTCCCCTATACGTTGAAATAGAGAGAGAGACAGCAGATCAGACAGATACAGGCAGGGGTAAATGATGAGAGAATGAAGAATATAGTTAAAGAAGGTTATGAGACCGACGCCGACGAGAGAAGGCGATGAAGACGAAGTCCCGTTATTTCGTTGCGAGTGTGTGTGTGAATGAAGTTTGTGGTAGATGGAGATGTAGTCCGTGGATTTCACCACCGGCCAGACGCTGGCCTTTCGAGGTTCAAAGTAGGGTTAGGCAGAGGCAAAACAGTACTGTGGTGTAACAGCTAGCGAGAGAGTGGGTTTGGAGGGAAATAGAAACGAGGGCATTGGTTTGGAAATAAACGGGGAGAGGGTGTGTATCGTAAAGAGGCAGTAGCAATGTAGTGGACTCGCCGAAAGAAGCAGACAGTGTCTGTGGTGGTGTGGGAGGTAAAGAAAAAGAAATCCGAGTTAGAGAGGCGAGGGAGTTTTTCACTGGGCGAGACCCCAAGCAGGCGGGAACCTACTGCCATAGTTGGTTAGTGGTTGGGCCGGCTGGCAAGTCTTTCCTTCCTCTCACCTAAAACCGAGGGCGAAGCAAGGGGTGTAGCGGGCCAACTGGAGCAGCAGGCACAGCCTTCATCTTCGTCGTTCTTCCCTAGCTTTCGGGTCCGAGGTCAAGACCTCTACGCCTCCGCCACGAAAGATTTCCAGCTCAGAGCTGTGGAGTTATTCTCAAATTAGGGGTTCCCATTGCGTGTTGTACAAATGGATTGCAGGCCATGATATCCTTGGGAGGCATAACAATCCATATTATTTTGTAATCCGGAATCTCCCTTGCAATTCTTTTTTTCTCATTCCCTAAGGCTAGCATAAAGGTTTTTGTTTGCATCGTAGATGTATATTCCGCTCCCACGATACGTTACTACTCTGTACATGTATTAGTCGCACCTGCACTCGCACATAGTACATGTATGGTTGTATCCGTATTCCTATGGCCAAGATCCATGGTCTCAAGCGATGAAAGTAGAATTCACACGACTAGGAAAATTATCCTGTTTATCTGGTAGATAGTAGTTCAGATCCCCTGTCGGGTGGAAGATACCATTCATTCAGTGCTGATCTGCCCTTTTTTACTTCTTCCTGTAAGGTAGTTAATTTTTTTTTTTTTGGGGGGGGGTTCTCGTCGCACACACCCCTGATCCAGGATAGTTAGCCGACCCCTCCTACGATGAGTGGAATTACTCTGCAGCAATCGGGGTCATGTAAAACTGGCCCCCATAAAAAATCTTCTCGTAGAATTATTACCGTGCAATGATTAATCACGTCTCCTCAGCCCTCTGTATGAACTGGTGAGGGGCTTGGCGGTGACGCATATGCCGAGTCGCAGCGGTACTGTGCAGCATGCACACCACAACCTCTCGGAACGTACCTTTTTCGCGGAATGGGGCTAATAATCATTGTTACATGTGTGGGGAATCGTCAGCGACTCTGCGCCGGCCATGGATGATGATTACCTATTTTCGGGGGCTGGTGACGGTCCACCTCCGATACTGTTACAACGTACAGCATTGCTCAAGCACCCCAGCTCGGTTACCCGGGACTCTCTTCTCTACTGAAGATTTTCTAATAAAAGGACTTGGACTATCTATGGACACGGACGAATGTCTGACGTCAAAGATTGGATATCAGAATCCGGCGTTCCGTGGACCGTGGATAAGTCCTAACCATTAATATCGTGTAGACGTCCACGGGCCTCGGGGAGGTGAGAGCGACGAGTGTAAAGGCTAATGCTGGTCTGTAGGTCATTTCCGACTAAACGCGCTGCTTCTTGCTCCCGGCCGCAATGCTTCAGATAGATCTGACAGGAACGGCAATGGTGAGGGCGCGCTCTCCTGTTTCTTCGAGTCAAGCCTGTAATTCGCCCCCCTACTGGCTGCTCCGTGTGGATGTATCAATGCATCTCATGGAGATATCCGCAGAGCGGGCATTGCTAGCAGTGGCAGTGGTGTAATAAGTCTGCCTAGAAGGGGAATAGAAACTCCTTGTGTGTAAGCAATCCCAAAAGCTCCACCTTTTTATTTCACATTCCGGTCCCTGGACCTGGAAAGGGCAAAAAAAGCATCTCGCATGGGACATTGTTTCACGTAGTAGGCCAGTGACTGGGGCGCAAAAGAGGAGGAAGAAGGAAAAGTTAAAAAGCCACACACCACTACATCAGGGGGCTTGTCGAGATTCCATTATGAATGAACAATGTATCATTTTTAGAAATAGCAGCTGAAGCGAAACTGGCTAGAGGTTCGTCATTACGACCACCCTAGCTCTTGATGGGCATTGATGCCCGACCGACCGAGCCCATCCTTCGCCGGCGACCCGAGGGTGACGAGCTTTCTTCTTCTTTTTCTCCTCTCTCCTACCCGAGGAAGGAGACGGGACCATCATGTGGCTCATGTTCACCTCGGTGCGAACAAGCAACCAACAATTATCCCGCATGCGCCCATAACAAACCCTTCTGACTGTTTCCCAAGAGAAGAAGAAGAAGAAGAAGAAGAAGAAATAAATAAAAGCCAGAACGGTGGTGGCGCGGGAAGATGTCCAGCACTGCCGCGCTCAGTCTGGGTTGAGTTGAGGCCACATATCGACCCAGGCACTATGATTTAAGGCATGTTGTCGGAGGCTCCACGACGAGGAATAGTGGAGAGCTTCATCCTAGGCGAGACCCCCAATATAGTGGAGATCTTTCTTCCGTGGGCACATGGCTAATGGAAATCTGGAAAGATTTGGAGGGGAGAAGAGGCTCATCACCAAGCTCGTCATCAACCCGGCCTCTCTTCCCGCTTCTACCTCTCTGCTCACACGACCCCATTTGCATTTGCCCTCGTCCGATACTGGGTGTCGTATGCGACCTACCGTTGGTTCGATGATACATAGGTAGCCTCTAATACCAGGTTGTTTCCATTACTTCGTATACTGTCTCACACGCGCGGGAAGATTTGTTCCATCCAGAATCTGGTACGGAGGAGACTGAAGAGAACGTACACCCATCAATTGCTACCGAACCTAATGGCATGATCAGCACGCACCCCTGCAACTGTCTCTGTCCCTGGCATACATAGTAGATACTTTCCCCCCACCCCTGTCCGAAGCGTGCGAGAACCTATCAGATTCCAAAGCTTGATCGAGATGATCCAAGGCAAATCCCCAAATGCCGCTTGTACCTGTACAGTAATCCCCGGGATGTTGCCTGTGCAGATTAGTTGACGCGCAGGTCAACCGATGATTTTTGCACGCTTTTCGCGGTTTGGAAAAGCCCAAAGATATTTCTGGGCCAGTACGGGAAAAAGAAAATTGGAGGTTGGGGCTTGGGACCGATGGCGGGCTAGACTCGAGACTTTTTGTTTTTATTTTATTAACCTGCTTGAAGTATGACTCTCACGAGGGTTTGGTCGTGTTTTTCAATTAGGACGCGCGGGATAAATAGGTTCGCCAGGCTATCCATAGTAATCCAAACCTGTTCCTGTAGGATTCAACCTGACGTACACCAATAACTCCTTACATACCGCAGTAAACTCTCCGCGTACTAGCTGATGCAGCCCCGAGGCGAGCCTATTCCCCGCAAGGAGAGGGAAAACGCAGCGTATACAGTCATGTGGTCAAATACGATGAAGTAGTAGGCAAAAGCTCCAATTGGCTTATTTGGCCCTAACCTTCTTCCTCACCGGTCCCTCCATCTGTCGTGCGAAGTGTGATGCGAAACCTCACGCTAACATGTGCGCTCTCTGGGGGGAAATACAGATTGTGGCACCATTCTTTGCGGGAC
This sequence comes from Zalerion maritima, assembly GCA_022664585.2. Classification (NCBI taxonomy): domain Eukaryota; kingdom Fungi; phylum Ascomycota; class Sordariomycetes; order Lulworthiales; family Lulworthiaceae; genus Zalerion; species Zalerion maritima. Next base: position 8,450 of record JAKWBI020000980.1, read on the forward strand.
AGGAAGAACAGTGCGTACCGAAAATGGTTCAGAGCCATACTGCTTGCCGTTGATTCCGGATACAATGCATTAGCTGATACTGGACCGTGGGTTGCTGTGCCCGCATTGCGAGCTCCCGACACAGTTACCTCTCTGGCAAGAAGAACCTGATGTTGGAAGATTCCCCGCTGCTGCTATCATCTTGGAAATCTGTCGGCAAATGAATTAGGTATTGTCTCTTGCTAAAAACCCCAACGGCCTCCTCATTCTTTCCACTTCTAGCCCTATCTGGCTCCATGATGGGCTGGCTCTCGCACCATGGTTTTGTGCGCACATGATCTAGAAGGCGAACGATCTATTTAGTTTTTGGCCTCCTTTGCGTGAGCGCGTTGGCGAGACAGAAGGCTGCAGTAGTTGCTGCCCAAGTGCAGGGACAGGGATACCTTTGGCTGGGAATTCCCCCAGTTGGGCCGTCGGAAGCGGGCTTGTTGGGGTCTCGAGCTTGATCGTCAGAGAATTCGAGCAGGGGTAGCATCGAGAACAAAAATCAGGGCTTCGACGGATGTGGGGAGCTCTCCGTCTCTTCTTGTTGCTCCCCGCGTCTTTTTGCTCACAGTTGTTGTTTCGTTGCAACTTCTCATGCAGCTCCGGCTGTCGATGGAGTATTGGATGCTACAGGCTCACTTCCCACATCTCATTGTCTCATGGATTCTAGATGCGACATGCAGGACTTGGTCCACACATGGCCAGATGCAAGTTCTCGACCTTTGGTTGTTTGTGGTTATGGATGCAGCCGGTGCATATCCAGCTTTCCATCGTGACCATCCCCGTTCCGCGTCCGGAGGTTTTGACAATACCTATCTCCGCATCTCGGCAACCACAATTTCTTTCATCTCCGCTTAACACGAGCATCGTCATCCTTGATAGAAATACAAATAGGATTCGGGCAGTGGTGTGCTAGCATGGCTAGATAATAGTCAGCGGAACTGAAGAAAGCACAATGCATTCATTGATGACCAATTCGCAACTTCCTCATGTCATCATCAAGGCTCAGCCCCTGGTAGCGATTTTCCCACGCTGGACCTTATTCTGTAGGAATGCCTCCGTACCTTCCGTATTTACACAGTAAGCACCTATGTGGGCATCTGTGTACTATGTATGCATCGTAGTATGTAGCTTCTCAAGCAGATGCTTCACATGCACGGGTCGTGCTTCCTTCCTCAAGCAGCCCAGACAGCCTTCCCGCACCGTCTTTTATCGTCGTTCAATTCAAGTTGCTTCTTGTCCCAAAGCCTAAACCCCACACACACGCGGGAGGCGGGCAAGAACGGTTTTTCTTGAAATGCACGGCATATCAAGCTAGCAATATGTAAAACGGGGGACCTTGCATGTGTAGTATCCCACCATCTCGTCCAACCACAAACCAACCATTTACCACACGACACTCGTTTCAACTCGCTCGCCCATAATCCACCATACACACATTATAGCACGTTGCAGGAGCTAGTTCGGTCGGCATGTAGGTGCCCCATGCCGCCGCCGACGCTGCTGCTGCTGCTTCCTGCACATCATCGTCCATGGACGCGACGCTACCTACGCAGCTACTTAACGAACGTACGAGAGAGACTCGTTATCAAACGCCTCATTTTGGTTCGCCCCATCGACAAGCTTGAGCCTGGGTCACCTTGACTGGCCAGCAATCTTCTCACACAATGTTCACGTTGCCGTCGGCCATCCATCCAGATGAACCCTCAAGCCCCCCCCCCACCGTATTTGAATACTACACAGCACCACACGACTGCACAACTGCACAACCCAACTCGTCCCCCTATCCGTATCTGGCCATCACCCTTTCACAAGCATCTCGGGCCGAGAGCAATGGAGCATGCACCCCGGTCGACATGCTCATCGGTCGCACAAAGTCAAGTCTTGTAATAGTAGCGGTCGTCAAAATAAGCATCGATGCGGTAGTAGCGACCATGGAGCAAAGGAGCTGCACATGTGTGATGGGAGGAAAGGATCCAACTTCGGTGAGTTCCATGCAGACAGGCACATGCATATACATCAATTATATGAGATGTGAGAAACATGACATGGCGCAGAAACTCATGGGACGTTTTTTCCCGGCATTCGATATTGTAGCTTTGAATGCATCGCAGCAGTCTGTGCATTGCGTCTATCTACCCACACACGCGTTGGAGATACATCCGCATGCCACACTATGCTACACCAGGACTCCGCCCTCATTCTCAACACCAATTGGCCTTTCGGAATAGACATCATAATTCGTACTCGGGTTGTTTGTGATGGCTGATACGCATACAAACAAGGCCACCATCTATCTTCCAATCCCTTTCCCTCTTCCTTGCCACTGTTTGAATTGCGGAGCCTAGATATACACACGGTGATGCTTCGCCCGCGGCCGATCCCTTTGCCCCACGCATTGATTTCCTATCAGCCTCAACAAGGCGACCGAAATGTCGATACCTTTCCCCTCAAGACCCTTCGACCAGGGACAAGGCCATGAACTAACATTTTAAGCCGGGCCTTAGCGTATACTCATAGAAACCATGATCCCGCTCTCGATCGCAACGTGACCTAGCAAGCATCATCCCCTTCGCCGTCCAGCAAACCCTCAGTCCATCTGCTCATGACTCGAATGACACCTTTCTTCGACACTTGTCCTGCGGAGTAGAGAAAAAGGAAGACTAAAAATCTCCGGAAAGCTAGTGTCGTCGTCTTATGCCCTGACTTGTGCCTGTCTTTTGTCTTGCCCTGCTGCGGCTGCCTTGGTACCGGACCTATCGTTGTCGTCGCTGTTCACGCTTCCGTCCGCCTTGTGCGACGACTGGCTGATTTTCACATATCCAGGAGAGGCGCTATTTCCACCTAATCCGCACAGATAACTACTTCCCAACTACTTCTGGTCGGACACCGCGGCACGAGAAAATAGAGATTGACGCACCTATGTACGGTACGATGCACGATAGTTGCAAATTTAGTTCATAGTGCTGAGCGGAAACCCACTACACGAGACCGACCTTCGGTTGATGAGCTCATAGTTCTGACAACATCGGCCTTGTGATCCTGGCCATGGAGCATACATGAACGAGATCCACTTTCGGCCATCGCAATACGACCTCTTACCATAGATGCCGCGGAGGGATACCTTGGACATCTCCCTACCTGGGCGCGCCTGCTGAAGCTACTGTAGCATATGTGGGGTGCCCCATGCATAACCCCTAAGGCCCTTTGCAAATTCCGGGAACACCGTTTTTTTGACACAAAGCGGGAGGGCTAGAACCTCCCATCAGCTGTCGAAACACGATGCATGCGTAAGAAACATCAGCTTCAAGAGCCAATATGCCGTACGGCGGTCAAAGTGTCCAAGCCACTTGCGTAAGTTTTCAACCTCCCGAGCTCGCCTACGAGCGACCCTCCAGTAGCCAGCACTAATTCCAAAATACGATTCGCATCCTCCGCAAACAAGCAGCGAATAGCAAACACACACGCTTCAGCTAACATTCCTAAAGCCTAGTACTGATATGTTTTGTGCCAACTACAGGCTAAGTGGCTCTCGACACGAATTCCTGTGATAGTGACCTGACCGTGCCTTTATCAGTGGCTCGGTCCCCATGATGATATAATCGGTCGGTATTCTGGTCGCCGGATGATGATGAAACGAATGTGGGACCCGCGGCCGACACCATCGCGACGCACAACCAGTCCGCTCGTACCCATTATTTTTCCAGAAGCTTTGCAGAAGCATTGAAGAAGACTGCTGTGCGGAGGACGACCTGAATCATCTTCATGCGACAGCGTTGACGGCTAGCGCACTGTCTGTGCAGCGGCAGCACCGCCGTCCTCCACACGCTGCTCGAGATTGCTTGAACATAATGCTACGAGCACCATGCATAATGTGGGAGAAGTCGACCAGCCACTGAACCGACCGTCCTCACACAGTTTCTTTATTGGCGACCGAGGCTGGGTTTACGAATAGAAACGCAGATTGAGGACCGAGAAATAACCTTTTGCAGACCTTGCAGTAGCTGCTGAATCGCGTGCATGTACGTATGTAGCCGTCCTGGATGGAATTATGTGCCGCTTTTGGATGTTTCGCAATTACGCACAGTATCCTCCTGCTGCAGAGTCTATCCAGTGTGTATGTATGTATGTGTACATAGTACGGCATCCGTTCAGAGGTACGTATCGATGCTCCCTGTCCTAACGCGCAGGCACATTGAGGGGAAAAGTGACGCCGCGAATAGGACCCGGATCGTACCTTCAACATCAAGCAAGACTGATGGTGTGCGGTGAAGCACTAGTATTGAACGAGATTTATGAAAATCAATATTCGCACAGAGGAAATTTTGTTCCTAGTATATATTTTTTTTCTTGTTTCCCCTATCCGTACACACCTGAGACCAGCAATCTCAGCCCTTCTTTTACCCTGGAAAAGTCCCGGACATTAAATCAAGCATCGCTTATTACGGGACTTGTGGTCCTCGTTTGTATTGATGCCGATGCCTGAACAAAGGAAGGTCCGTCCGGCTACATGCCTAAGCTAGCCCTGCAATCCACACGTTTGAGGAGCTTATACCCCTGCTAACAAGCTACGGTACCTGGCTGGGCCATATCCCGGTCCCGAAAGGTTCCAGTCTCCTGCCAAGACCTTCTCGAACAACTCCAGACTATGGAGCCATGGATGGATGTGTGGATAGGAATATTGTGACGCACCATCACCACAATCACTGCCGCCACTTACACAATTCACTGGCAGAGTTTTCCCAGATTGAGAAGGTGGGATAGGTACTTGATCAACAGTGACATACTAACCATTCAAACACCACGACGACATGGTTGGAAGATGAGATAACAACTGACAACCTACTACACCGTACTGGAGGACACCTTCCTATCACATGTTGCCAAATACCGGGCTAGTCATTTTTCTCAGATCGTCCGGTTTTTAAACTTGCAGCTGCACAACGAGGGTCGACCGTGTTCGCCCACGTTGTCGCCATGCGCTGTAGATGAGATACTCGGAGACACAACCGCCCGCACCACACCAATCTCCATATCCCAAGGTCTTATGTATGTCCCGAAGTTTTATGTGTTAGCCTAAGGTTCCTGAGTCAATGTCGGACGGGGCAAGCCGGATGGTATGCCCGACGCCTCTCCCGATGTGTGCAGGTTGCAAGCTACTAAGGGCCGTGAATAGAACAACAATATTACCTACCAACCCAGATAGAGTAGATGGAATAATGGTCGCTATTCACAGTCATCAAGGAGCCTATATCGTCACTACTCCTCACGTCCCCGGTACCTACAGCGTACTCTTCGCATTGTGTCCTATTCCCATCTCTTTCTCTCGAGGCTTGAGTGCCTAACCAAATTGGTGCCGCATAAGCTCTATCCCTGTCGGGGCCCTCCATATAAAGAATCATAACATGTATCCGTAACCACCCCATGCGGGGGGGGGGGGGGGGGGGGGGGGGGGGGGGGGGGGGGGGGGGGGGGGGGGGGGGGGGGGGGGGGGGGGGGGG
>JAKWBI020000981.1:0-13908 GCA_022664585.2 Zalerion maritima
CCCCCCCCCCCCCCCCCCCCCCCCCCCCCCCCCCCCCCCCCCCGCGCCCCCCCCCCCACCCCCCCCCCCCCCCCCCCGGCCCCACCCCACCCCCCCCCCCCCCCCCCCTCTCGCCAGTTTCATGCATTGGCGCTACACGAATAAGTGATATTCCAGGCTAGTGGAAGGGCGATCCCCCGTCAGTCAATGCCGTGTCTCTTCACTTTTCGCGCCGGCAGAACCGTTAGTTTTTCGGTTGTCTCCACCACGGGCATGAGAAAGTTCGTCTGGTGCCGAGTAGCGTGCCACCGAAGGTCTAGAGTGTTGAGCGAGTGAAACCAAACACGGAGGCGTGGCGAGAGGTATTAATAATAATAAAAGCACCAGTATGGGGAAAAGACCAAGAAATTTGCGCTAGAACACAAATTCCTTTTTCCCTTTTTTTTTTCTTTCGCTCCCTCCATCACCACAACGCGATGATGAGGGGTAGGCGAAACGAAGCTTAAAAAAGACTGCTCAACTACACTACTGCAGCCGGCCACCCACACAAAATCGACCAGGTGAACCACTCACACCAAGTAATGATATGTCTGCTAATGTAACCAGGACCGCACTATATGTCTGCGTTGTCGGGGAAGTACCATTCAAAGATCACCGTGATGCATAACTAGACCTGCACGCCCGCCACTGCCGGCCAGACGTTTTTCCCACTGAAGCCCGCCTTCTACACATCCACACGGAGGGAAGCGACTCATAGGGCACGCCATCATATGCATATAGACTTTTGCCTCAGGCTCCAAGCTACAATCTAGGCGCTGTGCCAAGATGCAAGCGTATGTACATTGCTCTGTATGTGTGTGCTCTATCTTGATGATCCTGCCGCTCCATCTACTATCTGATCTACAGATTATATCACGTCGCAAAGGGCCATGAGGAAGCAAGTGACTGATAAGGAAAATCATATGATAAGACCTGCTGCCTGCCCAAAGATCTCCCTACTACTCCGTGTAAGTATGCGCAGTGGGTGTACATCTCTAACGGTCAGCCTAGGCTCCTCACGCACGACATCACACCTCGTGACCAACTGGCCTACCAATCGCAACATAGCACAACCCTTGTTCTTAAGCGGCACACATACACGCGCGGGGACGATACATCGGAAGATAAAAAGTCCATCACATCGCGGATTACTACCGACTTTAGGATGCGACACTAGATGCCGGTCCGCCTCTTGGCATTCGATTGCTTCCTTCCGATCCTGTCGGGAGTTCTTGGGTTCGGGTTGATATGATGCGCCCGATGTTGATGGCTACTGGCTACGCTTGGTGGGTATCAATATCCTCTCTTATTGCGGGTATTTTTTCCCCTGCGGATACTTGTCAGGCTTTGCCGGCTGCCCAAACGCCGCAATGACTAACCTGTCAACACCGAGGCCTTGCAGCCCGAGCTGCTTCTACTGCTGCTTCCATTGTTCCTTTTACAGTGTATTCCATACCCCAATAGTATTCTAGATGTTTTATCCCTCTTCACAGTGGTTTATATCTAGTACGACAATAAAGTTCGCAGCACAGTCTCGGCAGCACCGCGATTTTCTCCCTCACTTCCTATAGGTAAGGGAGGTAGTTAGGCATAGAATGGATTCTTCCTTTAGCTGTGCGATTTCTCTCCCGATTCTAAGGCACCACGAGCCTCTCCGAGAGAAAATAGGAAACGCCTTTGGTCCATCGCCATGAAGCAATATGAAATATACACAACTACGGTAGAACTGCCCCGCCGGCGGTTGAGAACCAAGGTAGGATATTCCAATCAGTTAGAGCTTCGTCGAACTTATTATCTTACCTACCCGCTGTCGAAGTGGGTTACTCGCTTTATCGAGGTCTCTATTCTGCCGCTCTCAATGCCTCACTGTTGACTTTAGTTATGAACATCAATATCAACAGATTTTTGTTTTTCCAACGTTTTGCCCCATCGAAAGCTACCGAGGTAGGTATTTCACGTGTCAGCTCATAGGCTCTTGAGTATTCATTTCCCTTCCAAGAATTAGTTTGTTATCAGATTCCGAGTCCCTAATATTTGCCTACAAGCTCCTTCTCGTGTGTCCTGGAGAGCATCGAAAATGACGTTTCCATTGGCGAGCTGTTGTTACGACAAGCACCATAGTCATGGTAAGTAAGAGTTGGAGACGCTGGTGCTTCCTATTCTTCAAGTAGTAACTACTACTACAACAACAACGACACCGATCTCGTGGAAATGATTCCAGTATTATAGCGAATGCCGCGCTTTCCATGAAGCCAAGGTTTCCCAAATTCTGAAATGCATCCGTGGGAGAGGAGAGTCTAATTTTCTGTGTCTAAGGTCGGCCAGTGCCTACCTACTGTAACTAGCATACGGACGGACATCTAGCAACACTCTTCGTACGCCCCCGCCCCCTCTACAAAGTATCTGTTGGCGAGCATGCTATTCAGTCTCTTTTCTCTAGCGGGATTCGTCCAGATCTAGCTAGTAGCTACCTAGCTGAAGCGACATACCACCTGCCTACTATCCACAATGCCGTCGTTCTCTGCCTAGCGCGACGCCCAAGAGATTAATTATATTATTCACTGGCATTGCATCTCATCCTCTCTCTTGTCCCCTGAGGTCCGTGTTAGTATTTCCATCCGCTTATCCGCTTTGCCCTGCCCTGCCCTGCCTCCCCCCCCTTGCCCGCGGCTTTAAACACATAAATTTCAGTTATTTATTCCATCCCGCCCGCCCATCAAGCACGGCGCGATTTATATCAGAACGCACGGCAGTCCTTTCTTTTTTTCCGCCATGAATTACCTGGCTGCGTAGCTGCCTACCCATACGACCGTTACCGCCAAAAGCGAAAGCTCATATTTAGCACCTCTTCTCGAAACCCCCACAAATTGAGTAGGGGGAATGGCTCTCTGTCTCTTCTAGCCCGGGGCTTTGCATTCCCCCCCCCCCCCCCCCTCTCCCCACCATTGCGGAGTCCTACTGTTGTTTTTTCTTCTGCTGGATGGTACCTACATGCCTACATGCCTACGTACCTACGTACCTGGATGCAATACCTCTTCAATGCCGGGACAGTGGGTCGACCCGACCGCAGCGTCCGGAGCCCGACGTGGACTTGCAACAACCAAGCAATAGTTGGTTTGCTCCAGGTCCTGCACTTGTGAACACATGGACTACCCGTAGTATGTAGGTACAGCGCTTCCAGGGCTCATAAATATCCAACCACCCACCGTTAATTCATCTTTCTTTAACCAGCCAAGGCAGGCAGGCAGGCAGGCAGGCAGGCAGGCAGGTAGTGTGTTTTTTTCCCTTTCCCCACCTATGCATCGCTTTTGATGACGTCGTCGCGCGACGCGAAGCCTTTCGCCAAACACCTTCCGGTGTATTTTGTGAATTTTTTTTTCCTTTTTCCAACTTTTGAACATACCATCATAGTGCCGAGGTTGCACACAGCGGGCGGAGCGGTGTGCCGTGAGGCTGTTGAGGCACGGTAGTAACACTGTATACGGTCCGAAATACCATAATACATATGCTCCCTTTCGATAAAAATCAATATTTATTAACTTAGCAGGGAGTATCCGGAATAGGTGGATTGTGAGGGGAGAGGAATGTTCGCATTCTCGAATGCAAGTTCCCCCATGCCAAACCAAAGTATCTATGAATTATATAATCATTCTTTACTAGTCATTAGTCGTAGCCTTAAGCTCGTAGCCGTGTCCTTCGTCATAACAAGTTGAAAAAGGGAGATGAAGGGAGTGGTGTGAAAAAAAAAAGAAAAAAAAAGAAGAAAAAAAGGTTCACCCAGATTCCGCCATCACCAGCAAATCTGATCATTCTGTAGAGGGTGGATGACTGAGGTAAATATAATCCATTTCACCCTTCCCTCCCGATCCACACCGAAGAATATGCCGCCGGCTCCTTCATTTCTGCAGCCTCGGGCCGGGCGTTGTCTCTCGTACGAACACAGTTGCAGCTCTTTCGTCAGCATCGAGTACCGTGGGCGGAGGTGATGTACAGCTTATTCGCTCGTTCGACCCTCGCATACTACGCCTAGTGCAGCCCCCGATCTTGGAACCATCAGGGAGGAAATTCGATCCCAAGACTCGAATTCAATCCAATGCATGCCAGCCAAGTTATACCTTCTCTCTCATCAAGTCCCATTGCTTTTCCTTCCCCCTTTCCTATCTTTTGATTTCCCTCCTCCAGCCCCTTCCCCTGTCGCCTCTTCCGTAACTTTCTCATGCTCCGTCATGTCCTTCCCGTTTCTTTTGTCACCAGCGACACCATTTCCGCTGCTGTCCCCATTACTGCTTCCATCACCAATAACCACCGCACCTCCCTCCCCCATAAGTTGTCTCTCCAGCAACGTCTCGTCTTCCTCCATCTCGTCATCCTCATCATCTTCGCTTCCCGCACTGCCTTTTCCAGCCTCACCCCCAATTTTTTCATCCCCGGCGTTTTTGCCTCTGCCACCATCGACGCCCTCATCACCCTCCACGGCCTCTTCGAGTTGCACGCTCCCCCCGCCACCCACCCGCCGGGAGGCTTCCATCTCCCGCAGCCTCTGGTCCTTAATCTGCGCCCTCTTGGTCTTCCACCCCATCTTCTTCAGCATACGAGAGACGGTGGACCGCGTGACGGAGATGGAGTACTTTTCCTTCAGATGAGCGGCTACTTCGTTGAGTTGGGCGGAGGGGTGGGCGGACATGTATATGAGTGCTTCCTATTACCGCGATAAACGAGGGGGCGATGTCAGCAGAGGTTGGTAATAAAAGGTCATCTGGGAACGAGAAAACAGGTGAATCATGAATCATGGCATTCCTGTGGCCAAGTACAACAGGGCCATTGGTGCAAGCAGCATGCCCATCACACAGTCGGGCTGTCGTTTATCGCGCAGCAATTATGCGATTGTCGCTGTGCTTGCCTCTATATGTGGAGCTGTTGGTACACTCGTACGAATGAAGTCGTTGAGCAACGAAGTCATAGTACGACCTGATGGAGAGATTCGAAGGGGGGATATCGAGGGAATGATGGCGGCAAGAGATTAGCCATCAGAGAGAGAGAGAGAGTGTGTGTGATAGTTTGGGTACAATATGAGGGTATCAAGATATGGAGATTTTCGCATTTGAATTTTGAGTGAGTTAGTGGGATTCTGTGGTGCAGTGCTTGAGATATTGGTGCTTGGAGGTGGGCCGATGGGGAATTCTACATTTTAGCTGGGGCAAGAGATCGGCATTATGATTTCGAGAAATCTGAGAGTTGGGGAATCATCGCCCGCGAGCGGAACCTCGGGGTATATGGAGTAGTGGGTAGTACCCGGCGAATTGGGCCGGAGACGGGTGTATGCTTATGCCCCGGTATTCGAAGTTCCGGATATGCCGGTTGATTGCTTCCAAGGCAGCAGCGGCATAGTCCCGGCAGCCAACATTGCTGAACGTGCAGAGGTTCGGCCTTAGGCTATGCGCGTTGGTACAGACGCCCCCCACGATAGTTTCGGAGAGGTACGCCGATACTACTGCTGCCTGGATCATAGTCCATGTTGCCACCGTTGTTTCTTTGCTGGTATCCCTCGGAGATGAAGAGTCTCTTCGTCCCCAGATTTGGGATAAGAGAACCAAATGCAAAACAACTCGGGACTTCTGCGCGAGGTTCGCCTAAATCACGGCAATACAATAATCTCGTTCATTGTCTCTTCAGGTGTGAAGCATGTCTGCGTATGTTTGTGCGTGCGCCTGTGTGCTCATGTATCATCGTGAATAACTGTGAATGTGCGTACCTCCTGGTGTTCGGGCTGAAGCTTCATCGTAGGGTTGTGCCTCTCATAGTCCTTGATGACAGTCTTGCCGTGCTTCTCAAGATTCTCTCTGTGACGGGTTACTGTGCGTGCATGGACTTTGGCAATCCGGGCAATGTCGGTATTTGTTAAGTTTGGCATGGTGATCATGAGGGCGATCTGTTCGCGGGTACGATCGTCGAGTTTGGGCGCCATAGTGATAATGGTCCCGATGACGATGATTTAGCCTACTGTGTGAAGGTAAGTATCAAGCTTGAGGTGGCTGGTTCGATATATGATGGTAAATGTTGATGCGGTTTGCGTTGGGTAGCGTGGCGCGTACAACCAGGATAATGAGGGTATAGCCGAGGTGTCAGACTGCTCCTGTATGGTGCTGCGCCAAATGGGCAACATACAGCGATATCGTGAAGCTCCATGGACTGCTGCTGCGGTTGTTCTTGGGAAAATAGGACGAAGACATGAGAATCCCCCCAAGCAGTCCCCGCTTCAGACCTCAGCCGTCCTGAAGTAAGTCCTTGCCCTGCACGGAAGTGCACGTCGTGTTTTATAGGCTATCGCACTAGCACAATTCAAGCCGTGCCGCATGTAGTGGGCAGTGCAATGCTTGATTTGGCAAACACGAGGTTTTCCGACCACAAACACGGTCGCCTCTGGACTTTGGAGAGACTGCCTACTCATTGAGTGCCAGAGACGGGCAGGTAGTGGAGGCTCTGGGCGGGGTTCGAGGCATGGCGGGAAAGCTGTATGATAGTGCCTGACAACGCCTGAGGAACGCAACAAGAAGCAAGAGTGAACGGCGCAGGACAAAGTCTGAAAAAGACGCACCTTGGTGAATTCAACACGTGCTCGATAGGAATACCATCCCGTCGGGATATTGATCGAGCCTGGCGTTGCGGAAAGCTGGCTGAGGGAGGAGTTTTTGCAACGAAGCTACAACCCTAGAATGGTTGCCGCACCGTGACGTTGCTCCGAAGGCGCCCTGGACGAAAATCCGAGCGGCTGAATTTGAGGACGACGTGCGCGCACGGGCCAGACTCACCAGGGTGAAAGGTCACGGGAAGGTGTGTATCCATCCGATCGCACCCTCCCATCGATACACGAGGGACTGAGGACGGAACACTCTTTTCGAGTCTTGTTGACTAATGTCTATCGATGCTAATGTGGCCTAAGGAATGAACTCCCTGCGCTCGAGCTCATCAGGCCGCCCGTTCCTGTACACCCAGTTCGACCCAAACGTGGCCATCATTTCCCTCTCCCACTCCACCATGTTCCGTCCTGCCTTCCGGGCGTTGTCCTCGGCTTTCGTGTACTTTCGCTGACGCTTTCGAAAGTACGCTTCTTTCTTCGCCATCTGTGCCATCCTGCTTTGCTTCACACTGGAGTAGTCTGCCTCCACAACGAAGCGAGCCCGGTGCATGGCTCCCTTGGCTTCGGCGTCTAGGTCGGGCCAGGCGGCGGGTGACAGGTTCACGCGAGGCACGTATACGGGCGGTTGCATCGAGTTCGGTTGCACCTCTCCAGTGTTTGGTCCAGCGGTTGCCTCGGCGGCGCTGGCGACGGCTTCGGCGAAGGCGTCCTCGCGCGCGCACTCGAGCCAGACTTCCTCCATATACGGAAATACGGACCATGGTAGTCTTGCCATTTGGAGGGCACTGGCAAGGGTCGTCTTTATTCTGTCGGGAACGTGGTTGGGAAGGTCGCCGTAGAGTTCTTCGTTATACTCGTAGGACGCTTGTTTGGATGGCTTGCTTTGTCGATTGACTTGCACGTGGACGGGGATGCGAGATAGTCCACTCCTGTCTTCCGGGTAGGAGTGACCGGGTTGCTGGGGATGTTGGTGCTCGATGGGTCCGGGTTCTGCGTAGAACTCCGCTCTGTCTGGAGGATATCCTTCGGCTACCTGCTGTGCGTACTGCCGGGGGGACCCGGATCTCAGGCTTGGCCGCCTCCTAGCTTCACGATGGCCGTCGGGAGTTAAATGGCGATACTCGTCGCCACGGCCGCTACGAGGGCTTCGATGGGGGACGTGGATGTAGTTGGATCCTTGGTGACCACGAGCATATATGCGCTCCGAACCGCGGGTGTGCCCGGAGGTGTTGGTGTTGTTGGGTGGCATCAAGAAGTCCGAACCTGTAGAGTGTCCCGTTTCCTGGATCTAGTGGTTAGCATTATCAGATTGTATATGATATTTCCATCTGCAGAATGTTGCGGGTTCAGTGCCCACTTTCTGATTACTCAACCCGCGTGTAATCCAGCTGGCATCCCTTGTGGACGTATTCATGGGGGTAGTATTTGGCTCGACCTCGAAGACAGCGGTAAGACGAGTAGCTTCCCTTGGAGTAAATTCACCCGAAAAGTAACTGTAGGCGGGGTATGTGGAGGATCCTTCCTCTCCTTGGCGGCTCAGGTGTGGGTAAATTTCCTTGACCATTTTTGTCATAATGTCGCCTTTGCCTGATTTGGATTGTTCAACTGTTACGATAGTTAAAACCTTCCTTCCATGCTAATAGAGATATTTGGATACTACTTCGCCAAGATTCCCTTTCTCTATTTCTGTAGCGGTCTCGGCTTCCTCCTACTGTTGTCGTTGGAAGATATGTTCCGAGGCCCAGAAACGACCTAAGAGGATGGCCTGATGAAGGCCCTTAAATACCTACAACGGTTTCCTCCTTCACCATTTTTGAGTTTGATTAACTCTTCAGTGTCAAGACTAGTCATGTGAACTCGCAAAAGCCTTTCCTCCACTCCATCACCAGGACAGCCTCCAACCATAGTGAGGATGGCGGTCCTAGCCCGTTGTGTCGAAGTGGGATAGATCGTCCCCATAGCGACTAAATTAGTAGCGTCACCTATCCTGTGAGGTGGTTCTTGACTGGTTCTGGGACGCTTGAATGCTCGCTACCTCATGTCCCCCGTGCAGCTTGCGATGGAGATTAATAAATTCATTCTGCTATTTACTTAATACAGCTCGTCTCTAACAATAGCGAGACATCCAAATATACCGTATTCCAAGATCATGATAACCTTGATAGCTAGCACCATTCAAACCCTGTCATATAATAGCTGTAATGCGATCGAGAAAATGATAATCCATGGTCATCAATTTATCACCATTATCACCCCCCTCCCTGATCAATCCATACACGACTCTCGTTACCATCTCCATATCTACGATCCTGTTCATAAATACTTTAGTAACACAGTATTTTGTCTTTTGGGATGCCCCGGCGCCGTGCTTTATCGCGGGAAACGTGATGTAGGAGGCCGTTCCCTAGTTCGAGGTCAATTCCGGCAGCTGCCGCGTCAAGGACATCATCGTCTTGGGCGAAGGAGGGATTCTTTTGGCGGGCGCGATGGCGGGCAAACTGGACAGTGGCCTTGTATCTGTAGTCCTCGTTGTAGGCGGCTCGGAAGGCCTTCTTAGGTTTAGGATCCATCATGGCCTCGGACGCGAGCCAATAGGTGAACTTAGTTTCGCTGGTAGGGGCGCAAATGGAGGACGTTGTAAAGGTCGACCGCGTTATTGTTGCGGTGTAGCCAATCTTCTTCGCACGGGCTTTTCATCCTGCGCAGGCAGGGCAAGGCGCCCCGTACCGCGTGGATTCGGGCGGGGATGTGGTAGATTTCGAGGTCGTACGCGGCGAGGTAAATAGAAGCGTCGATTAGGTGGGCTTCTTGACAATTCCCCTGGTGGCGCCGTGATTAGTCAATATGACGACGGGTTGACTGGAACACAACTCGAGTCGTTCGTGCAGCCTACGGCAGACAGCCAACTTCCAACTTAGAGGGGCCACCAGTTCGCTCTACCCTCATCAGGGCCTCGGCGAGGAACATTACTGGCTGAATGGCCGCGGAGGGGACGTGGGTCCCGGGTTGCCAGGAGTAGCCCTTTTCAAGTGGAAGACAACCACGACATATCCCTGCTTTCTCGCAGCAGCGTCCAGTTACACAAACAGCTGGTCGTTCTAGTAAAAATAACGCAAAACATGTTTACGTAGTAGTTCAGCTTCTGTTGCAGTGAAGGACTGCAGTTCGGCTGTAGTTGACTCGAATTGAGTGCCCGCGGTAGAAGCCCAGCCACTGAATAGAGGGGTGCCCTGTCCATGACTTCTTCGGAGAGGTGGAAGAAAGTGGAGGCTTCCACTACCTTGATGTAGACCTTGCCAACGGTGCTGTTGATAACGTCCTCTTGCGACGGGCAAGATGGCCATCGAAGACAACATGCTCAAGTTTCTACCCAAAACCCTGGACTCAATCGCGGCCGAGACGGAGGAGACAGGGGCGAGTTTTATTTCCGGATGGAGGCAGAACTGCGGCATGGAGCGGCCCATCTCCATCTTGTGCCTGCGCTTCTCTCCCTGTCGAACACTTAGGGAGGCCCTTTACTCACAGACGGCGATAAGGTGGGAATTCGGATCCTGAAAGTTGGATGACCTAATATGCCTCGCCGATACCCAGGAGACCGAGCTGTTTTTGGGGATCCTAGTTAGCAACTAAACCCAGAGGGGTGCCTCTATATTCCTCCAGCTGTCTCTACCGGTTATCGTCGAAAAACGTGATGGGGAACTTCTGCCCGTTGACGCAGCTTCCGCCATCTTCGAAGTCTTTCTCCCACCCAGTGTTCATTCGTATCTACTCATTGCGATAATAGCATCAAGGAACATATGTGAAGAGGGCCGTATCATTAATGTCGCCTGCCATTCCAGATGCGGTTAAACGGCCAGCATGAAGGTATATCTATCTTACCGGCGACCGGGTTAGTAATTCCGTCGAAGGTCCGATTTTCTCGCCGGCCTCCTCCAGCAGATGATAGTGCTTCGCCGTTGGAAATATGCTTGCTCTCGCCTCGGGTCCCAAGGATATTCATCTCCCTGTGTTCAATACGGCCTTGGCCCTTCCGCTACGGCAACTTCCACGGCATAGACAGTATCGGAGAACAACAGGCAACGAGCAGGCGAGTCGAAGGTCGGTATTGTTAAGAGACGTTACATAAAACCACATCCTAACCCCATTTCTCATGTTACCCACCAAACGCCTTCCTTGCCGCAACCCACATGAACTTAACCCCATAATCGGGATCACTCTCCTCCAGCTGGCCATCCCCCGCCTCCAGCACCTCCACCTCAACCAGCTCCAATCCAACATCTTCCACCATCGCCTTGCTATCCTCCACACCGTAACTACTCCAAAAGATGCCGTGGCCCAGGAGCTCCCCATGGATCTCGGCTTCATCCACCGTTGCGAGATTGAAAACGAACATACCGCCGGGCTTGAGCCAGGAATGGACCTTGGAGAGCATGCCTTTCTGCTCCGCCCGCGGCAGGTGGAAGATGGTGAAGAAGCTGATGACGCCGTCGAAGCTCGCGGGCGCGAAGGAAAGGGCTGCCATGTCGCCTGGAACGAGGGTCGCCTGCGGACACCGGGCTCTGGCCATGGCGAGCTGTTTGGTTGAGATGTCGTTTGCCACCACCCGCGCGCCTCGGTCCAGGAGCATGCGCGCGACGGGAACGCCGGGGCCGCAGCCGAGCTCGAGAACGCGCGGGGACTCCGGCGCATTCTCTAGGACCTTGTTGGCGTACCTCTCGCGAGGGGAGCGCTGGCCCTCGACCCAGCCGAGGTACCATTCCGCGGTGTGGTCGTAGGCTTGCTCGACTATTTCTTTGGGGGTGGGATACATCGCGAGGTCACTTGGTCATCACGTTGGTGTTTGGTTAGGCCAGGTCGGATCGGATTTGGAGGCCTGCCTACTTTCGGTATGCTTAATAGAGAAAGGGGTGAATAGTCTCCAAGGACTTATTAAGTATTCAATGACACGGTAAGGCACGGCTGAGCACGAGCACGCGGGGGGGGGGGATATCGGCGGCCATAAGTCTCTCCCGACCATGAACAACTGAACTGCCGAAAGGAAAGACGAAAGAAGAAGAGAAAATAATCAAGCGGTGAGCAGGTGGCCGCGCACAGACCATGCTTATGTCATAACCAAGGACCAAGGCCGTGACAATCAAGGTATAAGTTACATAGGACGAGGCGACGGCCAACAAGGTTAGGAGTTTTAATACTGGTCAAGCTATTTATCCCGTATTCTTGAATCGGGACAATTCGGCTCTAGTTGTGGATGTTGGTTGCTTCAGCATCGGTTTGCGGCATGGGAGCGAGATTTAGGCAATCAAGGATGGAACGAAAGGTCAAGATCGAGAGACTCAAGCAGACGGGGATAAAGGTTCGCCAACAGACTGGTATTGAAGCATACGGTACGTGGGTAACGGCAAATGGACTGGGTGGGCATAGCATTCCATGGATTCCGCCGAATTGCTAGCTTGGAGCATTGGCGGTTTGAACTTGACCTTCGGTATCTACTATTATTATCGGCTGTGCCTCGGGAAGGATGGTTGTCCCGACATTTCAGACGGAACGGGTTTTTTTTCTTTAAATGAAGGATGTTTTTTCTCTCTTGTTTCCATCCGTTGTCCCCCTTTTTTCTTCTTTTTTTTTCATACATTTGCCAGTTAAGGGCCGAAGGGGCCGCAGTGCCTTTATGCTCGCCTCGCATTCGCACCGGTGAAGTATTCTTGCATTTTCTCGAGCCTCTTGTCTAGCGGGAGTTGAAACCAGGATGCCCATAACGAGACCAGAAGACTGGACCGGCCACTTGATCTGATATACAACCCGTTGCTAACACATCTGGGCCCCAGCTGACTATGTGCATCTCGACCTCGCGGGTTTATCCAACTGACCAACCTCACATCATGCGCAATGCGGGAAGCTTAGTCTTTGCATGAGATACTCCGCTAATCCCCGCAGATGGTGAGCGTCGAGTTCCGCCTTGTGAGGGTGGTGTCGATGTTGGCACCTGGAGGGGACAAAAAGGACCTGAAAATGGAAGAATATTGAATCTAGACTGCGCAGAAACATAAATATAATTATCTCGAGTATCTTTTCACTTGAACGTACAACTAAAGCACGCCGTCCGTTGCACTGATACAAGCCCCGATTTTGTTCACGATGAGGGATGCACAACACTGTCGATAGCTACTGTAGGACAAACGGTCATTATAGTATGATCAAAACTTCCGACCCAAATGGGAGGCGTCCAGGGTCGAAATTGAACCTCTGGTTGGACTAGCCATTCGTTGGGTTTCTGGATATGTATTTAAACACTTAGTTGCTGCGTGTTTTGTTCTAGAATAGATAGGTACGACGTTAAGAGTCAAGTTGAGGCCTAACTCTATAAGAACCCTTCATTTAGGCTTTAGAACAGCTGGTCATAGATAGAAAGCATTCCGAACATAGTCCGCGCCTGCCCGAAGACTCACTAGAGGAAGTGAACCAGCTGCCACGGCGCCGCCCGCATTCTAAAGGGCCGTTCGGGACGCCACGATCCGCCAAAATTCGCCTCAATCCGACAAAGTGACATCAAAGCTGCACAAGGGTACAAGGATTGGTTTTATGCCAACGACATGTCATTTTTAAAATCTGCAATCTGCGTGTTCGGTGATATATATTGTGGGCCTATACTATGAATTACTGCCAGCATCGTCGGGATAGTTGAAGCCAAGTTCAAGACTATTCGGCAGAGGAGCCACTGTGCCCTCAGACATAATTACAGTAGGCGGTTATTGCTCAAATTTGGGCCGGATCCACAACTGCGGTGTCATCGGTGCGGCCCGGAGCCGTTAGTACAGGCCCGTCGCCGGGTAAATTTCTATTATGACATGGCTCTCAATACCGCATTGCGTATGTTCTAACCCCTTGGCTCAAGTCCGCTGCTTCTCAACTGCGCAGGCTGACCTGCTCTAGTCTGTGCAATAAATAGGCTGGGGCTATAGGTGTAGAAAAACCTCGTTGGATTCGGGAAATGGCGTGGCTCGGGATTTCTAAAAAAAACAAAATCGAATGCACAAGTGAGGGGTACAGCGGCAACCAAGCGACTAACCACGTGAGAAGCTTTTTGAGACATTCTGGGGTATATCTGCACTTATTGGTCCTCGTGAACCTGAATTTGGCGTAGGAGTTTGGTATTGAGGCGGGGGGGGGGGGGGGGGGGCCAACATTGGGGGGGCTTTTTTTAAAAAAAAAAAAAACGTGTGCCCCGGGGGGGGCCCGCGGCGAAGATTTTGTTA
>JAKWBI020000982.1:0-13891 GCA_022664585.2 Zalerion maritima
ATTATTTTATCAAGGCCCCGCACATGCGAATTAAACTCGTTGGGGCCCTGGCGCGGTTTTTGTGACCAACCCCCCCCCCCCCCCCCCTTTTTTTTTTTTTTCCTCCGGAGGGACAAGCAATCGCTGACACTGTCTCCAGGTTCTTTGCAAGCTCTTGGGAAAAGGCATCGTCCTGCAACATCGAACCCGCAGGTCGCGCTCGCATTGCTGCCGAATGCAAATCCAGACTTGCCCATATCTCCGGCACATTGCCCCCTCGCTTCCAGTCTTCTGTGGCAGATGCGCAGAGATGCTTGGATAACCTGTTCGATCCGGAGTATCCGTTGGTCTCCACCCACGGCGACTTTAGCGAAAATAACCTGTTCGTGAACAAGGAGACGGGCGAGCTTACGGGCGTTATCGACGTAGCCGAGTTGAGCTTCCTACCATTCGGGTTTGACTTCTATGGGCTCGAGGAAATCGTCGGTTACTTGGGCCTTGACGGGTGGGGAGAGCACGACGGCGCGCAAGAGTTGAGGGCCCACTTCTGGGTCACCTTTGCGAGTAGTGCAAAACTGGACCCAAAGGGTCTCGAAATGCAGACCATCAGGGAGGCTAGGCTGGTCGGGATTCTCTTTCGCTATGGCACCCGAGCTGATGCCGGATTCTCCGGCATGTTGGGGCAGTTCAAAAGTCAGGATCCCAGCTCCGTCGCCATGCTGATGCTCGACGGGCTCGTTCTGCGCCGGTAAGGCCGAGGAGGAAGCGGTGTGTGATCGCACATTGCAGGTGACTAGTAATTAGCCCAACCATGCCAAGGTTGATCCCCCCAGCTGGACTGCCAGCCGCACTGCACCACCACCAGCTGTTTGGCGAGCCTGTGGGTGGCACTTGGCTGGTTGCAGCCATGCCTCTGGATGATCGCCAGTTGCGGTCAAGGAAGGCATCAAAACTGACTTCAAATTGGATACCAATCAGGGGAGAGTTGCTGTCAAATTAGAAGGGAGGGGAAGGAATAGTCGGGGGTGACGCCTGGCCCCGACTGGTTGCAGGTCGGTTAGGGTTGTTGGCTGCCACCGCTGCCCAGTAGATTGCCTCTCCTCTGCCTTCATCTCCATAAACTTGCGGATGTCGCACGCCCCGAGGCACGTTTGGATTCGCCTTAACCTTCTACAGCGCCGAGACTCGCTTCTCCACCTTCAAGCTCACCCGGATGGCTGGACAGGTAGAACTCGATTACCATTTGTATGTCTAGATGTGGATGCTTGTCTAGCGGGTAGGACGACAGCACGGCCAATGCCAGGAAAAGGGCATTGCATGTTCATCACAGAGCCGGAAAACAAATAAGATGCGCGCATAGTTCCAGAGCGAAACAACGATTCCAATCGTTAAAACTGAGCAGAGGTACCTAGATACAAAGACAATCTGCAGACGTCCGAGTCCGTCATAGCCAACACAAAAACAAGAACAGAAACAAGCGAGGACTCGAGACAGAGAGGGGGGGGGCCGCTACTCGATGAGGTCATGTTCGTGCAGCGCATCCAAGACGAACTTTTCGCCCTCCTCCCACGGCTTGAGCTTAGAGTCTCTCATCATAATGTGGGGCCCGTTGTTTATGCTCGGCTCGTGGGAAACCACGTTCCCCTTGAGCTCGTTGGCGCCGGCGGCCCATGCGGTGGTGCGGCCCTCGGGAGCCTGTCCGGACTTGTGGGCCTTGGTGTGCTCGTACTTCATCACAACGGTGCCAAAGTTCCTGCCAAAGATGAACTCGGCCATTCTGGCCTGGGGCACCACCTCGAGGCCGAGCTTGTTGGCCAGGTCGTGAGAAGAGAGATAGAGTTGGAAGGCCATCACAAAGGCGTTGTCCTTGTCCGTCATGGGCGCGGGAGCCCCCTCGCGAAACTCGTAGGGGCGAAAGCTGCGGGTGGCAGGATCCAGGACAAAGATGTGGCCGTGCATGTTGCTCGGGTCGACACGGTCGATCGGCATGGGGCGAACCCAGCACGCCTCAAGGCCGCTCATTTTCTGGCCGTGCATGACCGTCCCTTGCTCCAGCTCGGCATGGCCGTGGAGGAGGTGGAAACAGAACTTGTTCTGGACTCCGAAAATCTCAATGAGCCGTTGAATGTTATCGACGATCTCTTGCGGAATCACGGGCAGGTTGTCATCGTCCGGGGGGAGCGAGTTGTAATTATTTTGTTTTTTAAAAGAAAAAGAGATTAGTTAGTTTGGGAAGTCCCTATTAATATAGGGACCTTTTGGAGCTTACGCCGTGGTGGCCTGCTTGAGGTTAGCAGGAGTGAGTGGACCGTGGAGGCCGGCAATGGGCAACGGAGTGAGTGGCAGGACAGCGGCGGCGGCGGTCATGGTGAAGGTGGGGGTGTAAGCGATGTTGTTTTTAATTAAGCTTTTAGGTGAGAAGTGGTGATTGGCGGTGATGAGGATTTCAGAGGGCACGAGAAGACAGTGTGTCGATAACCTGTGTCGAACCCCTACGTGATGTCGAATCCCTACGTGATTTATGTGAATCTTATATACATGAATGAGAGACAAAGGTGTAAGCAGTAGTAGGCACCAGCAGTGCCTTAGGTTGATATCATCCCCTTGGTTACAAAAGGTGACCCTTGCATCCTGCCATTGCATCGAATGCATGCTCGGAACTCTGTCACAAAAACTGCATTTTGGTGACTTGTCTGCCATTGATGCAACTGTGCTGCCTAGTGTGAATCAGCCCCAGAAGGCGGCGGGGGAGTCTGTCGCACGCCGAGCTGCAAGGACGCCGGAGCGAATGAGGCAAACAAGGCAAGCGATGACGCCGGCAGCAGCCCGTGCATGCGAGCGCCTCAAGACACCTGCATAGTGAGGCGACCCACACATGAGGACGGGTGGCACCGAGATGGGTCAACATTTAATGGCAGGTATGGCAAAAACTCCCACTGTAAAATTCACCGCTATCCTCCGCAGGGGCAGTGTGGACGGGGACAAATCTGCGGCTCTGTAGTTATCTTAGAACGGTTCACAGAGGAGGCCAATGAAATTGCGAGATGCAGTGTGCGTTGGTGTATGCCAGCACTTATGCGTAGCGTGCGCAACCACGTATCGATGTGCGAGTAAATTTCACAAAGCGCTTACCGCGAATAATGGGTCGCTGTGAATATTTGCACATATACTTAATAACGGCTCCGCCGGGGCCATTATATATGGATCGCCAATCAAGGCTACGTCAAAGGTTATTTCTCGCGGACAGCTATCTACGGGTCACGGCCGTTTTCTTAAAGTTAAATAAACGGGATATCTCCGTTTAACACTGGCCCCGAATTTGGGGCCGGTAAGACGCCTTACAAAAAGCTTCGCATATTAGGCAGTTATATTAATACGGCAGCGGTATACTTTATATGATTCGTAGATAATGCATGCAAACTTCAGTGAGTCTTGGCTTTTTGGCTTCTCTCGGCTTCTAGAATGTCGACCGTAATCGTCTCCGTTACAAATGTCCGAATCTCGTAACAACCTTAACAACAAGTGAGCTAAGCCGAAGCTCCAGACTGCAGTATTCTTGGAAGCAGCAGCAACTTTATAAAACCGTTGCCCCAATAAGAAACTTAATTTGCTTTGTGCGAATAACGTGAACTGATTGGACTTTAAATCCGTCTGGAAAAATAATTTTCCGGAGGGCATATTTTACGCAAACGTTGCCTCGCAGCACCTAAGAACCGTCGTCAGGCACATACCCAGAAACTATTATGGAGCCGGGTATCGCAAAGATGTCCCTGGATGAAGAGGGCTTCCTTCGTCTGGACGACTCGGATTTAGGGGAAGATATTCTCGAGATGGAGCAGAGGGGCTTCCCTTTCTTTCATGTCTGCAAAGGAAGGAGGGTTTAGAAGTGGGCGAGTCGTCCTTACCTTTAAGTATTGTATGGCATCATGCCCGAGAGACTTACAGAGCGCTTGATTGAAATAAGATGGTGGAATACGCAGGCAACCTTTTTTCATAAGGACATCTGCCCGGCAGATCGCTGGACCTATTTCTTTTAAATATCTTAACGGGTATGAGAGCATTGGTAGACCAAACGGAAAGGAGTTTGTCAGCGTTCGGTTTTTATCGGTAAAGCAAACCGAGTACCTTTATGAATTGCAATTAACAGCAGCAAACTGCGATTGGTATCTTCAGTTCGAAGGTATCTCCGTACTGAACGGAAACGAACAGCCTGATAATAATAACAACACATAAAAGCGAAGTACAAATATGACATCCTCAACTTCCAGAGAGTACAGTCTAATGAAGGCCCAGCCATGCATGTAAGACTAACTTTTGCTCAGCTTTATACACGGCAACCATTCCCACAACGCCCATGTTTAAGTGGATTCTATCCGTATGTCAGCAAATACAGGGAACCGATGGAAAAGAGACCGAAAAAGATGCCGTGTGATTTCGAATGTGCTTACCAGCAGGCGATGCTCAGCCAGAGTTTCATCCCTTTACACTGCCACAGGTTGGGCATGTTCCCTCGGTCACGTAGGGACACGTTTCGCACTCATCGGCCATCCTTTGACGCTGAAGTTAAGCGGAGAATTAGACGTAGATTTGGTTCCAAGGCGACAAGAGTGCCCGATTTCCAAATGTCTCAGCAAGGGATTCAGTGAAGCGGTTGTTGATCAGGTACGGAGCCAAACTTTGATGGGCATCTACTGTATTTATGATAATTCTAGCCGCATTTGCCACCCGGAATTTCCTGCCAATTATGGCTCAAGGTGCGCACCAGATGTGATTGGCTATGCACCATGGCGCCGGATTAACTATGGTGCCGAATTAGAATTGGGTTATATCAGCGCGTTTGTCCCGAGCGGCCGGAATTCTCCATTGCCCCCCGCTCCTGGTCCTTTATGATTGAATATGTATGAAGGATGGCAACAATGTGCTTGCTCTGCACTCTTCCCAACAATTGACGAATTAAAAGCTCATCTTGATGAACAGAAGGTAAGAGCCTAGCCCCTTCTTCGAGGTATAAAACTTATATTATATACGTATAAACATTTCCGATTTTTTTTTCCTATTATTTTTATAATTTTTTACTAATATTAATTTTTTTACTTTATATATATTTAATACTTTTTTATTATATTAATTACCCGTATTAATTACCCGTATTAAATAAGTATTTTAAAATGGCGAGTATTAAAATAATAATACAATATAGGGTTAAAATTAAGGCCTTTATTTTATCCAAGCCCCGCCCGGTTATAATTATTATTAAAAAAAAACCGCGTATTAATTAAGGAATTTTAAAATTAATTAAAAAAAAAGTATATATATTATTATATTATATAATATATTTATATATTAATAATTTTTTATTTTTTAATCGATGGCCTAAAGGAATATTCCCGCTTATTAATTAAAAATCGCATTTTGCCTAAGGTAATATTTATATGTATTATTTATAAAATTATTTTTAATATATAAGGTATATACGCTAATATTATTAAATAAAACCAAAAAGTATTAAATATAATATAATTTATAATCGAAAATTATTTAATAACCGTATTTACCGGTATATTTTAAATATCCGTATTAAATAAATTTTAATTAATATTTAAATTTATAATTTCGAAAATATTAATAATTTATATAAACCGGGTAATTTTAATATAAAAGGATTTAATTTATTTTAAAACGGTTTATTTTATAATAACGGGTATAAACCTAAACCATATTCGTTGAATATTATTTATTAAGATTTATTTTAATCATATATAATAATATATATAAATAATAAATAAAGTTTTTATTAATTTTAGCGGTAAAAATCTTTTATATTATAAAAATGTATAATAAAAAGCCTTGGTAATTAATTAAATTAAAAGGGAATTTTTATAAAATAATCCTATATTTAATTATTTAAGGGTTGGTGGTGAGAAATAAACAAAGGCATTTTACTGCTCTTATTAATGAAAAATAAGTGTCTTGGTAAATTTAATAGGACAATGAGTACACAAAGAGTGAATACCTTATATTAGGGTAATAAATATTGTAAAAAAGAATGTTATTATTATTCTTATAAAATGCCAAGAGTTTAATCCTTATATAGGCATACGCCTATAAATAAGGAAATCTCTTATTATTCTAATCTACCTATTATTAAGGAAAAACTAAAAACTAATAATAATCCTATATAAAAAAGTAAACATTTAATATTTTCTTTTTATTTCTCCCCAACCTTCTTATTATAGTGGAATATAATTAAAAGGGTTTTAATACCTTATATAATAATAAATAGTATGCGATTATATATATTGCTTATTATATACCTTTTTAATGTAGGCGAGTTTTCCTTTATATCCTCGCACTCTCGAATACTGGAAAATCTTTATAAATAATTTTATTTTTATTATAAAGTCTTTATGGGTTGCGATTTATCCATACGATTTTATTTATATTTAAAGTATAAAAATAATAATATTATTTAGACTAAAGTTTTCCTATTTTATTAAAAAAGGTTTACGCTTTTTTTCCTTTTACTTCTAAGCGTGCTCTTTCTCCTTAAAAATAATGCTTACCATTTTATATTTAATGGTAATTTTCTTTGCATTTAATAAAGGTTTAATTTTGATTTTCTTTACGGCTGGGAAGGGCCTGTTTTTTATTTTGGTAATTGGTAAAGGTTTATGCTTAACCTTTTTGGTAATTAAAGAAGGGTTATATTTAACCTTTATTTTATAATTATCGAATATTATAAATAAATCTTTTATACTTTTTATATTATTAATATCCGAATTTATAAAATTATTATACTTAATAATTTTCTTTGCCCTTGGCTTTTTTCCTTTTATTCTAATCTTCCTCACCAAATACTTTTATCGATTAATTTCTTAGTTTTTTTTCATTAAATTATTATTAAATTTTTTGGCATCGATTATTATAGATTATTCTTATACTAATAATAAACCTATAATTGGAAAATTCTTCTATTTTAAAAAAAAAGGTATATGCTTTTCCCATTTAATAAAGTCTTTCTTTATAATAATAAAAGTCCTTATATATAAATCTCCATTATTATTATTATATATATTATATAATTTTAAGAAATATAGGTGCCCGATTAATCGAGCGAGTATATTTCGGTTAATTTTAATATTATACTTTACCTTAGCTTTTTTAATTATTATACTTTATAGGGTTAATATTTATGGTTAATATAGTTTCCTACCAAATCTGCTTAATTTAAGCTTATCTTTAATCGTAAAAGTCTTTACCTTTTAAATATTATTATCGCTAAAAGTAATGTTTAATTATTAAATATATTCCTTTTTTATAAATATTATATATAAGTATATTGGGCCAATTTTAATTATTAATTTAAAGCCTAATGGGGTTAATAGTATCGCATACCTTAATCCTCTCGATATTATTTTTATTTTAAATGGACTTTCGCATTAAATTATAATTTTTTAAGGAAATTCCAACCTATTATTAATCCATTTCCTAATTTGTCTTATTATTATGGCACTTATTTATTATTTATTATTACCAGTTTTTTTAGTCTGGTAATTGCCTCGGATCCTTAAAATAAAAGCCTAATCGATATCCTTTTAATCGTAAGCGATCGTTGGGATAATAAAAAATATTATAAGGTATTTATATTTATAATTACCAGTTTAATATATAATATTTCCCACTTATAGCTTAATACTATTAGGGAGTGCCAATATCATGGTAATACGATTAAAAATATTAAAAATATTATAATATAATTATATTAAACATTTTCCTTATTTATGTATTAGGTTTATTAAAGTAAAACTTAACTTTTCCTTATGCTATTAATAAATTGCTTTAAAAAAGTGTCCTGGTATATGGTAAATAAAGAAAATATTTTTATACTGCCTTATTTGTATAAGGGTAGGATAATAAATAAGGATTAGGGTAATTAATAAAGCAGGGGTAATAATTATATTATTCTTAATAAATATAAACATTGGTAGGTTTATAATATTCTTTAATAATCCTATTATTAAAATTACTACTTTATAGGTATTTAGCCAATTTTATTTAAGTATAAGGCCCTCGATTATATATAAGGTCCTTATTATTTGCTCTAAATTTTAATTAATTAATCCCTTTAATTTTATTTTAAAAATAATCTTTGGGTAAAATATAATAAAGTTTAACCATATTGGCAATTTATAAATAATACCTTTGCATTTATTTTTCGGTATATAATATTTTTTATAATATTTTACTATTAAAATATCCTATTCTTTAAGGTCGCACGTATTAATAATGGGGAAATAATCTTTATAATTAATCTCCTTTGGAAAATCTCTGGGTAAATTAATTAAAAAACCATAATTAAACCCTTTTAGGAATATTATATATTCTATACTTAGGTCAAATTTACCATATTCCTTATAATATTTTATAAAGTTTATTTTCTTTCGAGCGAAAGGCTTCTCGTTTTTAATACCATTAGGTTAAGGCATATTCGCTTTATTATTATATATGGGTATCCTTTTTTCGAGGATATAATTATCGATAATTTAAGGGGATTTATTTTAAGTCCATTACCTTTTTTAAAAAAAAATATTGGGTTTGGAATATTTGGTTAATATTTTAATCGTTCGCTTATAAATAGGTTAATTAATTTTCGAGTCTTTTTATTTAATGGCAGCTTATAAAGGTAAGTATAGGAATTAAAGAATAAAAATGGGAAAAATAGGTAGGATAAAAAAGAAAAACCGTAATGGGAAAAGATAATTTAAAATATTTATATTATAAGGTAATAATTGGTTTATTTATATTATGGTAAAATAAGTATTATTTATAGGTAAATATATACCTGCTTTTTAAAAATAATTTATAAAATCGTCTCGACGATTATAATAAAGGTAATTAAATAAATAAACTGGATTAATTTATTACCTGGCATTTTTTTTTATAATAAATCATTGCTTTTAATAAACTATTTACCTTTTTAGCTTATCTTACACCTACTTTTTCATCTTATCTATAACCTTTTCGTACACCTAACCTTTTTTTAATTTATTATTAAGCCTTTATTATTAAACCTTCTTTTACTTTTCTTTTTTATATATTTAATTAATCACCTTTTTTACCATTTAATCCATTATATTTTATCCTAATAAAAAAAAGCTTCCTATCGATAATTTATTTAATAAGGATAAATTAAGTTTGCGCCCTTATCCAAATATTTAAAAAAAGACTGGCATACCCTACTTTCGAGATTTTAATAGCCGTTTTATCCCTCGTACTATTTTTAATAATCCTCCTTTTATTTTTATCCGAATTAACGATAACGAGGTTTATTTTTATAATCGTTATTATTCCCTTAGGTTTCAGCGCTCGAGCGCTTGGCTTATTAATAAGCCTCTTTTTCGCTCCGTCGAGTTATTTTTATATTCTATAAACTTTATTTGGCTTAAGGTATATTTTTCTATTTCTTATAATTTAAAAAATAATACTAATTTTAATTAAAGTTAATTTAAAGCATTACCATTTATAAATATATCGGTACCGATTATAACCTTTACGAAATTTGGATAATTCCTACCAATTATTTCCTTTTCCTATATATACTCGGTCCCTTACTTATAATTTCGGAAACCCTCGGTATTATTAAACACCTAATTAATAAAAAAAATAATACACCTTAATTAATCTTTATCGAAAAACGAGGAAATGGTTACCTTGATTAATATATGGTTTAATTAAGTAAAAAATAGCTTTGCGTTTCTGCTTTGCTTATTAAGGCGTTCGGTTATATTATTAATAATTATTATCCTTATTACCAGTATAAATGGGAGATGTGAAGGGCTGAGGTTACGTTAAGGAGCAACGATGAGTGCCACAATAGTATGTATATTCGATTTACGGAAAGGGGGGGGGGGGGAGGAAGGGAGGGAGGAGGAATATAAAAAGGGGAGAGTGGTTTATGGGCAGCGTTTTATACGTATCCGTCCCGCGGTTAACCCGCTATATATGTAAATAATAATATAGGTGGGCCTATAATATTACCCCTCCTTTTACCCGTCCCAACGCTTGGCGGTAATATTACGCGTGCGTTCCCTCGTAGCGTGGTTATATACCAGGGCCCGTAATTTAAATATTTTCCGCGGCCCCGCCTATATAAAGCGTTCGCTATAAACGTCGTGTATAAATATTATAAGGGCCATTTTTCGGCCGCCTATTATTCTCTCCCCATCCTTCACCATAATAATAACCGTAAGTTGCCCCCCCCCCCCCCATTTCCTTCCCCTTTTATTTATCGCCTCTTTCGGCGCCCGGAAGGGTGCCGAGCACCCTCCCGGGCGTTTTACGCCTAAAACGGCGGCATTACGGGCTTTGGGCACTAACCTGGTACTATTTAAAACTCCTCCCGGCCAAATTTAATTTAAATTTCCATTAATAAATTCCCATGGCCTTTTTTTTACTCCGGACCCGCTGCGTAGGCGGCGATTAATACCGGTGCAATACCTTTCCCCGGAAATTTTTAAACTTATAATAATAAAGGCTTTGCGCCGGCCTTTTCGGCGCCGCGCGGTTTTCCCCCCCGGGGTGGCGGCGCCGCGAAACCGGCGGTTTATAAAAATATTATTGCCCGTACTTTTATTACCACCAAGGTATATGGCCTTTTCCTTATTTCGCCCACGGGGTATTATTAATCCGCTGCGAATAATATAAGGCCCTTATTATATATATTAATCCTATTAAGAAAATTAAAATTACCCGGGTATATTATTTTTTCCCGGCGCGCGGTTATTGCGTTTTTAAGATTAATTAGGATAAAATATTATTATTAAAACTAAGCGTAATAAACTATATAAGGTTTATATTCGCCGTATTATTAATAATATTACCTATTATTATTATAATTAATCCGGTAAAAATCCTTTTAATTATTTTAATAAATCGCGATTAATCCGGTATTAATTTATAAGGTAAAGTATTATTTATTTTTTATATTTTAAAGGGAACCATATTTATAATACCGTATATATTAAAGAATATTTATAAGGTCCCCTCCCCGCGGGGAATTCGTTATTAATCCAATCCATTAATATTTCGATATTTTTAATATTAAAATTACCATTATTATTCTGGTCCCCATTATTAAAATTAATAACCCGTGTAATAATTTTACCGTAAATCCGCTCCGGTCCCGTTATATATATATTTCCGTTAATCCTAAGATTAGGTTTACCGCTAATTTAAAAATAAAGCCATTTATTATATTAATACGGGGTATTATATTAATTCGGCCCCGGCCATGCCGGCCGCGCCCGTAATTAGTATAATACTTACGCTTAGGCAGGTAGCATTTTTCGTAAAATTTATCGAAAGGTTTATTATTATTAATAAAAAATTACTCGCTTTTTTAAAAAACCGTATACATTTGGCCCCCGCCCCGTATTTATTAAGGGACCATTATTAATTTTCCTTTTAATTCCCCGCTCCCTCATCGCCATTTATTAATATTACCTTGCCCCCCGGGCAATAAGCTTAATTATTTCGCGGTAATTCCGCCAATTTCGATAATGGTATAAAGTTTAAAATAAGCCCGGCGGCCTAAATTTTTACAATTAATATTAAACGGTAATTTATTATTATATGGGCCCGTTGCGGGGCCGCTTAATCCTTATTAATACCCGCCCCTCCCCTCGCCCATAATATTTCCTTTTTTTTTCCTTTTTTTTTTTTTTTATATTATACCACTGGTGCATTAAGCGCCGGGAAGGCATACCCCCCCTACTTATTTAATTCCTAATTTATTTTCACACTCCGCGTTTCCCGCTATTTTATTGCGGTTCGTTTTACGCGTAATTTCGCCTATATAAAACCATTATAAATTATTGCATTATTAAAATGTTTTTTATAACGGTTCAGCGCCATTATTTTTACGATTTGGGCTAATGGTTTTTAAATTGGTTCCGCTTAACCCTGCCATTTTACCAATATTTACCTGGTGGCGCCGCGATCCCGCTTTTATATTCGTACCTTAAGGATTTCCTCCATATACCATTTTTTCTCCCTTAATTTATTACCCTGGATTAATAATAATTATATATTATCCTGGGTTTGGAATAATAAGGGGTCGTTATTAGCCTATTATAAAAAATTAATATAAAAACGGGGATAAATATTTAAGGGCGTGTTTAATTCCATTATATATAAATTTATTACCCCCGTAATCGTATACTTGGTATAAAGCCAATTTAATTTCCGCAAAGGCCGCGTAATGGTTATATTATGCAGGGAGAATTATATTTTATTGTTTATTTCGAACCTTTTTACGGGGGAGCGGTACTTATTCGTTATATTCTTGTATTATTATTATGTGGCCGCTGCCGCCGCCTGCGCCCATTCGATGGTTTTTTTTAACCGTTCCAGGAACTGCTTTGCGCATTCCCGCGGCGTTTTTTCGGAGGGCCCTAGGTTATTGCGCTCCGTTATAGGTATTATATAATACCCGTGCGTAATAAAAAATAGGCTAAGGCCGATTAATAATAAATCGCGGTTATTAATAATTAATTATATTACCGGTAGGAGCCCGGGCCAGTCTAATTATTTTATTAAAACGAATATTCGTAAAAAATGCTAAACCTTTTGGTTTATTCGCTCGGTCGCGCCGTTGGTTTAAGGGTGAAACGCGATTAATAATCGTTATATTATACCTATTAATTCGTATAAGGGCTACCAAAAGCCACCCACCTAATTTAATCCTTTATTATTTATAATCGCTTTAGGGAAACCATAAAAACGCCAAAAATATTATATAAACCTTTCGGCGTATACCTCCGCCGTTATAAATATTATGGCTTTTAAAATTATACCCTTATAAAAACGGTCGGTAATTATTATTAGGAAACGGGGGCTATACGGGTCCGCGGCGGGGAGGTTTATTATAAAATCCACGGATATTTCGCTTTAAAAACGGTCCGCTATTAAAAGTGGTTTTAATAAGCCTTTCCTTTAATTTTTTTATACGGTGGTTTTACCATATATATTACAATTATATATAAAACGGTATACCATACGGATTATACCCGGCCAAAAATAATTGCGAAATAATATTATTATTATTTTATCGCGTCCCGGGTGGCCGGTAATTATAAAATTATAAGCCCGTTAAATAAAGGCGGTTTATAATTATTCCCACGCTGGTATTTAGCGCCGGTTTTTAAAGCGCAGGTATTTTTTAGGTTTAAGGGAATATTTTATAATAAAAACCTTTATTTTTATACCCAAAGGGAATGCCCGTTCCCCTTTTTTAATTATCTTTTATATAATTTTATATTAATTATTATATTATACCGCTGCGAATTATAATTCTTAAAGCTCGGCGTCCTTAAATGGGGGGCTCGGAAAGGCCCCTATATTATATATAACCGCCGGCAGCCAATTATTCTAAACCAGCTGGAAATTACGGCTAATAAGGCGTTCGTTTTCTTTTCCCTTTAGTATATTCTGGTCCCGCCGTAATAATACATCGGGTATTAAAAATAACCGGCCGGGGCGGAATTTTAATTAAAAACGGTACCGATATATTTATTTTTATTAATGGATTTGGTATTTTAATAAACGCCTTTTAATTATAAAATACCGTAAATTATTATAATTTAAACGTACCCGGAATATACCGGCCATATTACGGAGTTTTGCGTTTTATATTTTTATACTTTTTATTATAACCAGGAGTTCTTTATTATAAATATTATAATTATATTTGGCGGGTATTAATTATTAAAAGAAAAAGGCCACGGGGCGTAATATTCCCGCTTTATTTTATTAAAAAAGGCAGGAGCCTATTACCTACCCTAAATTATCGGCTTTTAAAACCGTTTCCGCCGCCGGGTCGAATTACGCTAATACCGGGGGGGCCATAAATACC
>JAKWBI020000983.1:0-13809 GCA_022664585.2 Zalerion maritima
AGCGATTTTCACGATATGTGTGGCGGATACTACGTATTCCCACACCTTACTTCCTGCGTGGAAGTACCGGATATTACGTTTAATAGGCCATTAATATCCAGTCTTTTTAAAATAGGCACGCCATTTAAGCATGGCAGGATAAGTAATATTATCGCATACACCGAGTCTTTAAAGGAGGGAGCTAATCAAATTCGCTTTCGTAAATTTAAATAATATTTATTACGGGTAATAATAATACGCTACCAATCCCGTGCATTTAGTTATAAAATTAATAATTAGCGTAAAATAGGTAATTATAAAAAGATCTCTCGGACCACGGGAATATTTCCGCCAAAGGGCCTCGATTATTTTAACGTAATAAACCTTGCATACTAAATGTAGGCCGTATTAGACCGAGCATAAATGTGGTTAAGCTTTCCGTCCTTGCCCCCTAGTAAAAGCGGATGGAACTCCTAAGTGGTCCGGGAGCAAACCGGCCAGGACCCATAATAAATTGTGAGTTTTTTGGTCAAATAATCTTGTTTAACTGTTCCTGCCATTATAATATCTGTCTTTTGGGAACATCCACCCTTTAACCCTCGAATTGCCGATCAAATAATGGCCAAGATTCGAGCTCCATATATTAGGTATTAAAATTCAGAAATTAAGAATATATTTTAAAGATCTCATATTCCAGTATACTTGGACAGGGGATAGTCAACTTTGATTTTCAGGGTCCCCCGACCTCCCACCTCTCCTTTCCATCCACTCTTTCTTTCGCGCAAACATTACCTTTACACCCTTTCCCGAGTCTCCCCCCTGGTTATTTAATAAGAAAAATAAATATTAGGCCATACCAAAATCTATTATCTGTACTGCGTGCACGCCAAATATCTATAGGGCTAGGGCGAACCTTTATGCATGTAGTTTTTCGATAATAGATTAGGCTTCTAATATCCTCTCCATTAGTGCCCGTTTCCTACACTGCAAATATAGGGCGCCAATGACGTTATGGATTAAGCATTACGATATGCTGCAGCTTATAGATTCTGTCCAAAAATCCATATACCCGATTGCACTGCGACACGCTATTAGAAAAAAATGTAATATAAAAGCCTCCTCGACCTAAATATTTCTTTTATTTCTGCTCCCTCTTACTACGGAGACCCTCTGGACTATGGAAGATACAGAAAGCGGAGAGGGAATGTTCCGTCAATTCCAAATTTGCTCCAAGATACGCTCTTTTTTTATGGTTTAGCCTGCACCTGGTATTTGGCTACGATTTTAAAACTTTACGTGCCACCCGTGGTTTGTACAGTTACCCAAGCCAATCAAATCCACCAGGTTTACCGTTATTATTGCTTTTTCGTCGGCTTAGGGCATAACGTATTACTGCCGGGTTCCTAAAAGTGGACCCACCAAGTTATTAAAAATAAAATAATAAGAATAAGAATAAAAAACCTATATTATAAAAAAGGATATCGTGAAAGCCAAATCTGAAAATCTGAATTTAAAAACTAAAAATTAATTTTTAATATTTCGCATTCCAGTATATTAAAAAGTGGAAAGTTATCCTTAGTTTAGGCGATTTTCAGGGTCTCCCCGATTTCCCACCCTTTTCCATCCATCTCCCTTTATTACGCATTTTCCACCTTTTATTCCACTTTCCTTTTCGGTACTGCTCCTTAAATAAACACTTTTTTTTTTCTTAAATATCAATCAATGCCTAGCCATATATATAATCTAATCAAATCGAAAAGTCTTTAATTTTAATCCTCCTGGTTAATATCTCGCACTTCGAGCATATTGCCCAGCATAAATTACTTTAAACGGCCTATTATCCCTACCTTTATCACTAAACCTGCTTATATTACGCATCCTGCTGCATTAATTGCCCGATAAAATAATAAGTTCACAAGCGTCCTTTCCCGAAGCGGCGGCGCTAAAAGCCTACGGCCTACGATGGGCGCAATATTTCGAAAAGATCAAATCGCAGTATAATAAGAAAAAGAGCGTCGAGATTTCTATATTCGAAGGGGAACAAAATACCCTTCGGGATAAAATACAAACGCTCTAATAAAAAATCCAGCAAATCGAGGGTGAATTTAAGGCTATTGCCAAAAAAAGGCAACAGACCTATCGGAAAAGATTAAAAGCACATTTAAA
This sequence comes from Zalerion maritima, assembly GCA_022664585.2. Lineage (NCBI taxonomy): Eukaryota > Fungi > Ascomycota > Sordariomycetes > Lulworthiales > Lulworthiaceae > Zalerion > Zalerion maritima. The sequence goes on from JAKWBI020000983.1 coordinate 2,146, forward strand.
AAGTGCTTCCAATTATACTATAATTAAATCCTCCTATTTATTTAAAAAATACATATCCCTCCGGCCTTATTAATATATACCAATCTATAAATCAGGCAAACTCTCCCGTAAACCAATAATAAGCCGATAACCCTATATTAGCTCCATCAGCAGTAACAATAAAAAATAAATATAAAATCCCATTTTAAAAAAGCTGGGAGGCCGAGAACAATTGCGCCGTTCCCTTTGGGATAGCGCTGGCGTAAAATAGTAACGCCCAGCCGCCAATCTCGCCAACAAAGGCTGTAATATTAAAATGGCAAATGCGACTTACCAGGACGCAGCTTATATAGTCCTTGTATCCCGCTAATATTATATGTGGACTCGATATTTTAAAAACCTTATTATTATTAACCTGCTTTTAACAGAGCCAATATTAAATTAAAAAAAGGTTTAGGCCTTGGCAAGGATTACGGCGAAAACGTATTCGGACGGAAAAGGCCCTCGAAAATACCCCGAGTTCCGCGCCCCCAAGGAAAAAGCGTATAATCCAAAAAATAATCGATTTCGATAACGTTTATAAAAATGGGAGGACCGAAAAAAAATATATAATAATCTAATTTCCGAAGGGTATTAATAATTGGTATATTTTTTATTATAATAAGTATAAAATTTCTTTTAGGTTTAATCTAATTATCGGAGCCTTAAACCACCTCGGCAATGCCAAGTATAAAAAATTATTCAGGGACCATAATTTTACCATTAAGCAGTTCGGTATTTATATTACGAATTATAATTTAAAAAGCGCAGGGCGTAATAATAATACGTTCCGGAATACTTTAAAAAAAATAAAGGGATTAAAAAAGGCGTGTAATTTTTTTGGCCTATGCCCTTCGCCGCCTAATAATATTAAAAACACCGGTGTATATTCTAAATAAACTCTTTAAATTAAAGCTAACGGTATAATAATAAATAAAAAGCCAAAACCAATCGCCATCGGTTTTATACATTCCCCGTAACAGTAATATTAATAATAATGCCAACACCATTTAAAATAAGCATTAGCTATACGTATATTTAGGAGCCGGCGAAAAAATAACTAATATTAAAATAAGGCATAATAAAAACATCGACTCGTCCCATAATAACCCCGTTAATCCCAGCGTCAATAACCGGCATAATATAAAAATGGAAGATAATAATATATATCCATAATATCCAAATCGTATTACCAAATAATACAAAGCCGGGGATGGTTATATAATCACCTTAACTCCCCAACCATCTCAACTCGATAATGTAAAAAACAGCATCCCAAAATATAACTCGGACTCGACGCAGCCATATAATCCCCGGGCATTAATAAAGGCGAATGGCCCATAATTTATAAGGGGAACAATAAACGACGACGCATTCGCGATGCCGGCTATTTATAATATACCCTCCACTCCAGCTCCAGGTCTAATTAGCTTATAAAAAGTATTCATAAACCGTTGACAAGCTATCCGGACCATAGCTGCTTCCTCCCCTCCCCCCGAGCAGCCGCCATCTCGCATTAATTACTCGTTTACCGCCGTTCCTAATAACCAGGAATCACGATATATTAACAAAATACCGAGGCGGAATTAGCTGCCGATCGCCAATTCGGCCTTATCGGAAAGGTCTTAGGCCCTCCAATACGGTAATTCGGACCTTATAAATATTCCGACGATTCGGGAAAAGCGGGGAAGCCGGGTTATTTCTAGCCCCAACCAGTTATTATATCCTTTAATAAATTATTCTTATATAAATGGCATATATAAGCACGGCCGATCAAACGCGCCTATATTGGTAAAAGGCTTAAAGGAGAATCGTTATACAATGCGTAATAAACCAAAAGTAAAGGATGGGAACTTTAATATAAGTCCAGGAAATAAGCGTTTAGTACTTATATTAGGACGCCATACCGCTAAGCAGAAAAAAGGTAGCGTAAGCCGGGCAGACCCGAAAAAGGAAAAGCGTAGGCGGATAAAAACCGGCTATCTTACCTATAGGAAACCAAGGAAAAAATACGATAAATTAAAACCAATATATAAATTATATTTATAAAATAAATTCTTATATTTAATATTAATATATTTGCAGGCGGAAATTATATGTGTAGTGATTTTATTTGCCTGGGTTATTAGGTTTTATAATAATAATAGGTAAGGTTATACCCGAAGGTATAAAAACCAAAGGCTTAATAATATTAAAAACTTTTTAAAAATATAAAACCCGATAAAAATGGATTTATATTTTAAGGAGTAAGGGTTTTTATACGGGAGGGGTATTTAATTTAATTACATATAATACCGCAAGCTTAAAGGGCTTAATAAAATAATTAATAATAAAAAGAAAAATAATAATAATATAAACCCTTATTATTATTACGCATTCGCTTTAATCTGCGGCACACCCGAATAATATTTTCGTTTAAATACTTTGGTCTTTCTTATATAATTAACTCTTTTATTTAATAAAAGGCCAATAAAAAAAAAAGAAAACTTTATTAAATTTTTTATTAATAACCATTTTAATAAATATAAAAATATACGGGAAATAATAGGGAATTTATTACGGTAGGTGGAGTATTTTAATATGATAAGCAAAAGAAAAAGGCTATAGAAAATAAAGAATCTTAAATTTTAAATTAATGGTAATTTTTTAAAAAGAATCCTCGAAAATTAGTTGAAAATTAGGGAATGGCCTAATGCCCCGCGGGCCGAGTTATAATAAAAATAAAATTCCTTTATTATAATATTTATCCCGTTAATTATAAAAAAGCCCTGTACCCCAATTATAATATTTATAGGTTATTATTCGGCTTTATAATTGAATAATACATTATAAAATTATTAATTTATAATGATTTTCCATTTATAAAATCGAACCCCTTAAATATTTAATTTTCCTTATTATATTTAAACCAAATACTATACCCATACCCATATAACCGCACTTAAATAATAAATATTTCTAATTAGGGGTTTATTTTTTCTTTTAAATTTTTAGGCTTAAAAAAACACTCGTTTTTATATTACCAGCCGCCGCGCCGGTTTTAATTAATTATTACTTTATTACCTAACCTTAGTTTATACAGCCGAATATAAATATAAAACCATATTAATTATAACCCTGGGTCCTTTTTTACGCACTTTAGGCTTTTATTATATAAAAGGTTTTTTTTTTTCCCTTTAAGGCGTTTAAATAAAAACCCTAATATAAATTATCGGCGCGGCGTTTCTTTTTAAATATAAACGGTATACCTAAACTGGTAAAACCGTGGCTTATTTGCCTAATGGCCAATAAAAATAAAGCTTTCGAAAATAAAAATATAAAAATCAATTTATTATTATTATTGCCGGCAATCCCCTTTATATATAATTCGGTATCCGCCTTAGGGTCGATATTAAGGCGATCGCCGTAAAAGCCCTCCTTCCCGCGGTTTGTATTATTTATAAAAAACCTAACGCTTATTTATAAGGCTTTGGTATTTACGCTTTTTCCAAGGTTTTCGAAGGTAAGGCTTTTACGCAAGGCAGCATATCTGTTTTGGTGCGGGGGATTATTTTCTGCAAAGGAATTATATTTGGAAACGATTTCGTTAGGAAAGTTTATATTAAGGGGATTTTTATCCTCGCTTTGGGAGGCGCTCCATAATACCTTTAATTCGAGAAAAATATTATAATTATTATAATCGATTGGTAAAATATTGGTAAGATTACCCGTACTTACAATATAAATTAAAATATTTTATATATAAGTGGGGAGCTTTAGGGGGCCTGCGCCATTTATAATCTCGGAGCCTCCTGCTTTACCGTATTTACCAAAATTAATAAATAAAAACCTCGATTTTTTAAAAACCGTTAAATCTTTCTCGATTAAAAGTTTATTTTCCTTTTTTATATGGGTAATATATTAATTAAATAATAGGTAATTTAAAAATAGCTCGGTATAATATACGCGGAATTAAGTAATTATTCCCGTAATAAAGGGAAAGTATTATTTTTAAAAAAAGGGTAAATTGGTGTACCTAATATAGGGGGAAGGATAAAATTAAAGGAAGGGAGATAAAAAGAAAAAAAATGCGAGAAAAAGGATAAGGATCAGAATAAGGGGAAGGCCGGCTTAAATACCTCGAGCGTTTTTACCCACGCGTCCCTTTACCCTAATTATTTTATAAAAATAAGCGCCGTTATTATTAGGTATAACTGCATACTTTATTTTAATTAAATAAGCCTATATGGATAATACAGGTATTAAATATCTCGAAATAAAGGCGTCGGCCATTATTTCGGTTCGGGCGGAATTGTTAACTTTTAATTTTCCGAATTCGCCAAAATATATTATAAAACCGATAAGATTAACCTTTATTTATTATAAAAGGACCTTTGGCTTAAACGCAATAAGTAATAATATTACCGGTAATAATGGATAGGATTTATATATAATAGTTAAGTATAGGACCGTCGATATATTTATTTAATAAAAGTAATAAATATATTAAATGGTTTTAAGAATATTCTTATAAATTCCCTTAATATTAATTGAATATTATAAATAATAAAGGCGCATTTCCCGATAAATAAAGAACCACAATAATAAAAGGGCTATTTTTTACCTAAGAAAAGGCCTGGTTATTAATCGTCGTAATAATATCGAAATTAACTGCGCAAACTTGGGACTTTTATAAAGCGATTTCGAATTATATATAAAAACTTATATTAAGCGGTAATAATATACCCACTCGCCGTTATTTAGGTAAGATTTTAAAGTATTAATTTTAATTAATTAATATATATTGTATTACCAAAACCAAAACTGGTAATTATTTTTTTTTAAAAATAGGTTATTTTTATCCGGAGCCTAAACCATAACCATTAATATGGAATAAAGTCCTTATTGTTTAGGTTTTTCGGTTAATTATAAAGGGTATTAACCAACCGCTCGTATATATAATTATAATAAACCATAAAATAAAAATAAAGGGTGGCGTTAAGATTTTTTATATTATTATAAAAATACTGGTTAAAAAGCGTTTACGCGTATTTAAATAATTATAAATATGCTGCCAACAGGGGAAAAAGGAGGTAAAGTAAATATAAAGTAGGCATTTACCTTAATCGGCCTATTTTCGCCTATTTATTATAAATATCCCAATTACCACCCTAAAATATATAATAAAATTAATATATTTATATTAATCCTAAAGGGGGGTTATTTAAAGCTTGGCGTTATATGCAGTATTCTTTTTATTAAGGTATTTATTATGTATAGCCCTATTATATAATGCAGATTTACGTTATTACGATTTGCGCAATAGTATATTTTATAAGGTACGGTTATTTTTGCGTATATATTTTTACTAATAACCCCTTTATTTTAATAAATTAATATAACGGGGAAATATAAAGGAAGGGAGCACCATAATGGGTACCGGCCTTAAATAATCAAAGTTTTAAATACCTAATTCGTATTAAAAGGTTTTATATACTATTTCGAATTTTATTAGGTATACGTATATATAGCTTAACGGATAAATAATTCAATTCTAATAAAAATAATAGGCATTAGCCTATTATAACGGTGCCGGAGGTATCCCCCGCTGCATTTGTACCAAAGACCGGCGCCCGGCGCGATTACTTAAATAATTAATTTAAAGCCCTAAAATAGTCCTGTATAGGATTATATAAAAAGCCAGGAGGACCCCCGGGATTTATGGGATTTTTGGAAGGGCAATAAACTATGGCGGCAGAAACTTGATTATAGAAATATAATTATTATTTAATATATTATATTTTCCCCCAAATATTATATTATTATTTAAAAATAATCCTATATAGGATTATTTTATATTTTTTAAAATATTACCGCTTTTAAATAAATAATTAAAGGTTTAACCAAATTAAACAGCTTGGTTTTAAACACCGACCATATAGCGAGATTATTAAACCTATTCCCCGTTATATTTTCTGGAGGTTTAACCAGGATTTATAAACTTAAGTTTTAATAATAAGCCTGCGTTTTTTAGGATTAAAATTTAAGGAATTCCTTTATTATTTTTTCCCCCTAATTAATTTAGGTTAATGATTATAATTAGGAATAATACTATACGGAATTATATTAATAAGCGTAAATAAAAATCCGCGGAAATTATTATACCGAGGTAAAAGAACCCTTTTACGGTATATTGGTAAGGAATTTATAATATTTATATTATAAAAAACGGAAGCGGATACTTATATTATAATAAAGCTAAAAACCGACCAATATGTTATATTATAAAAACCTAAAAAATCGCGCAAATTATATTTCTTAGGAGGCGCAGTTTTTTTCCCATGGTAATAAAAGCGTAATATTCGGTTAAAAATTAATTACCCCTAGGATAAAATAAGCATAATAAATTAGGGGTAATAATAAATAAAATTGGGTAAATTTATATAATATACGGAGTTTAAAAGCCTTTCGGAAACCAATTACCTATACTTTAAACGATGTATTATTACGGAAAAACCAGGGAATATATTTTCGAAAAAAAAAAATAATACGGAAACTTTACGGCGCCATGGGATTATTCTGGCAGTATTATAAACCCATAAGGGCCAAAACTAAATAATAATAATTCGATTCCGAAATGGGCCCGGTACCGGTTAAAAACGCGTATATAATCGCGGTAAAAAGGCCAAAAAGGGATTAGGCTTCGAGTATTAAATAAAATTATATACCCTTATTATACCCCTATAAGTAAAATAATAAAGGTTAATAAATAATTAAACCCTTATTATATTACGGAAGTCCGGCGTAAAATTAAGGCGTAATATAACGAGAAAACCTTTATTTACTCGGTTATAAAAGGATTAAAGGAAGGGATTATTAAAAATATTAATATATATAAAAAAAAGCAGGATTATAATCCTACTTTTAAATAAAAAGAATATTTTTATAAGCCCAGTTTAAGCTTTAAAGGTATTACGATTATAAAGGATTTTAAAAATTATATAATAAAGGGGCGATTTACGCAATTCCGGTTAAATTTAAAATAAGGGGAAAAATAATAAAAATACCCTTATATTATTAAAAGAAATTCTAAGAAGAAGGGATAATTAGGGTTAATTAAAATTACCGCGGAAGTTTAAAGGCTAAATAAAGCGCCCTTAAATTGGCCCGTATTATAATTCTATTTACGATTATAAAATAAATCCTAAAAATTATATGGCGGAGGGATAATTTGTATAATTCCGGTTAAAGGGATAATAATATTAAGGTGGAGATTACAAAGGTATTTTAAACCGATTTGGGAAAAAATAAGTAAAATGAAATAATATTAATATTTTATTTATAGGCAGGAGAAAATATATAATAATCGGGCTTGGTTTATAAGGGCTTATTACGATTATAAAGGATCCCAAAAATTACGTGGTAAAAGAATAATTCGTATAATCCCGGCTAAAATCCCGTAAGCAAAAAACAGGAATTATAAAATACCTTTACCGCTCCTTAAAGGGTATAAAAAAAAAAAGGATTAAAACCACCAAGCATTTTAAAATATAAGGGAAAATGGATACCGTTTTTTAGAATTATTAAATTATTTTTCGAATAAAGGCCTAAACCCTACCGTTTTTTAAATTAAATTTTATTTTTTATTATTAATATTAAACCCCGTGCCTAATCTAACGGATACCAGGGGAAATATTCCTTAAAAGGTTTGGAAAAATATAAATCGCCCGTTTAAATTAAGGTTAATCCCCTTTTAAGGAATTTGGTATAAGGGTAATCCTATATAGGCTTTACCAAAAAAAAGGAAAAAGAAATCTCGAAAATTAAACTTATTTAGGAAAAATTTAAGGGTCCCACGCTTTTTTATAATCGGACCATAACCAAAGGGAAACGTGGCGATTATAATAATTTATAAATTATAAACGCCAAACTTTTAGGCTTTTACCCATAGAATTATAATTAATTCCCCACCCCCTCCGAGGGCGCCTAATCTCTTTTACCTAAAAAAGCGGCCAAAGGGGGGGGATAAATATACGGTAAGGAAATTATAAAAGGTTTAAAGTTTAGGGGAAGGTAAAATAAGGCCTTTTAACCTAAATAAATTAACCAATACTACGCCCGGCCTTATAAAAAACCGGCAAATTAATAATTATTAAGAGCGGACCAATTAATAATAAAGGGGTAAGGCGATTAAGGAGAACGGTAAAGCGGTATACCTATAAAGCTTAAAATTTTTTAGCGCAAGGCGCGGGACGCGAGGAATAAGACCTATTGGGGCCCCAAAAAAATAGTATTAATACCCGGAAAATAAAAAGGTAATTATTAAAAAGATTATATAGGTTTCTTATTTCGAATTATAAAAATCCCACGATTATATTTAAAAAGCCTAAAAAATATTATTACCATTATTATTTTTAATTTTAAAGGACCGTTTATAATTCTCCAGTTTAAGGTTAAGGAAAAATAATCCTATACTGTATTACCCCCTTAAAAACCTATTTAAATCTTAACTTTTATAATCTTTTTAATTTTTTATAAATTATTTTATTTCCTAAAAAATTATTCCATTATTTAAATTTATTATATTATATGTTTAAGGTAAGGCGCGGCGAAGGTTTCTTTACTAGAATATTATCACGGTAAAAAAAGGTAAAAAACGCCTTATAAATAGGCCTTAGGCCTAAAAACAATCTTCGAAAATAAAAACACCCGAAAATATTAATAAAACTTAAACCTTACCATATAAATAAGGAGCCGAGCGATTGCCTTTTAACCCTCCCTCGCTTAAAATCCCGCTATTAAGAATTTTTATTATACCAATGTAGCGGGGAGTAGGTCTGATAACCTCGCTGCATGGTCGGTGTTTAAAACCAAGCTGTTTGGTTTGGTTAAACCTTTAATTGCCTATTTAGGAGCGGTAATACTCCAGAAAACATAAAATAATCCTGTACAGGATTATTCCTAAATAATAATATAATATTTAGGGGAAAATATAATATATTAAATAATAATTGTATTTTTATAATTAAGTTTTTACCGCCATGGTTTATTACCCTCCCAAAAGTCCTATAAATCCCGGGGGTCCTTTTGGCTTTTTATATAATCCTGTACAGAATTATTTTAAGGCTTTAAATTAATTATTTAAATAATTACGCCGGGCGCCGGTTTTTGGTATAAATATAGCGGGGAATACCTCCGGCACCGTTATATTTTACCAACCTATAATAAAAGACCGCGCCCCGCGGTCCGAAAAACTTTAAAAAAAGTTTTCTAACTCCTACCAATATCGCCAATTTATCCGCTTTTTCGCCCTTCGTATATTATTAATTATTTTTTTATAATAATTACAGGTTCCCTTTTTTATTTTATTATAATTAAATAAGGCTATATAGCTTTATTCTTATAAATTTTATTACGCCCTAACCTTTATTTTCCCCGGAGGGTTTATTTTAATTAGTGGTATTTAAGCTTTATTTCGAATAATTTATAAAATAAAAAATAAAACACTTATCCCCCCTTTTTATATAATTAGGAGCCAATCGAGTTTAAAAAGCCCTCTTAATCCTTTTAAATCGGCGGCGCTGGCTATATTTAATATTATAGGCCGTATTTTTTATTTTCGCCGCCTTTTTTTTTCGAACTTTCTTCTTTTTTTTCTTCTCCGTAGCCTTTTACTTAATATTCCTTTTAATAATAACCCACCCCGGGAAATTCTCGGTATAGGTAAATTATATATTAGGTCCGGGACGGGGTAAATAATATTAAACGAAATAGGATTTAAGGTCCTTCGGCCGGTGGGCCCTTTTTTTTATTAATAAACGGCGTAAGGGCTTTTTAATAATCTTCTCCTTAAATATTTCGAAATTATTATTCACCTTAATATTAAAAAGCGGCCTATATTATCTATTATATACTTACCAGCGTTAATTAATATATAAGGGGAATTAAAATTATGGCGATTATTTAAGGGTAAGAATTATACGTAAAGAAAATAAGGTTATTTTTAAAGGTAGGAATAAGGGCAGCGATTAATAATTAATGGGAAATGCGCGTATAATAAAACGTGCAAAGGGTAAAAAAAAAAGGGAAAGGGTACGTAATAATAATTTAAATAATTTTAATAAATTAGGCTTTTATCCCGGTAATATATATTTTTCCTTAAAAGATTTACGAGGGCGGTTATTACCCCCTTTTTTTTCCAAGGCCACCTGGCCCCTTTGCCTTCGGTATATAGGATTAATTTTATAGGTAAAATCCAAATTTATATTATTTCCCGATTTTAATTTTATTATATCCTTTTGGTTTTTTGTATAAAAATTAAACGGGTTTATCTTTTTACGAGCTATAGAATTTACCCTAATATTAAAAAGCTTAAGGCGTATTAAAAAAGGCCTAAAGCTTATACAAATATTAAATATATAAAAACGTATCCCGGTAGTATTTATATTTATATTTAGGCTTTACCACTCCTTATTATTAACCAAATAACCCTAGGGATTATTACCTTCCGCTATTATACGTAAAAAAACCTCGTGCTAAATAGCAGCGCTAATTTTCCTTTATAACCACCCTATTTTAAAAAGGTTCCTTAATAAATTAGGGCTTATTATAAATTTTAAATAATTTATATAAAACACCTTTACCTAATTTATAAAGTACCTTATATAATTATTAGGCGGTGGCCTAAAGGGATATAATATATGGTTCCTTTTCCCTTCTCCCCCTATACCTAATTTTAACTTTCGAAGGCGGTACCATAATCTTTTTTTATTATTTTTTAACTTTTAAAATATAAGGGCCTTTTTATTAATATAAACCTCCCTTTTTATTTGCGTATAAATCCATATTATTTTTTACTTATAAATTATAATCCTAAACATTTTTAATATTATAAGGTATTAAAACCGGTAAAAGGGGTTAATTTATACGAAAATAATTATTATAAATAGGACCTTAGGTTAAAGGCCGTACTTTTTAAATATACCCCTATTGGTTTTATTTTGGAATATTACCGAAAGCCTTATATAAGCCTCCTATATATACCTTTTAAAATCCTTTTTTATATTTTCTAATATAAATATAATAAGCATTATATTTTTATAATAATTTTAAATAAAGATTATTCGCGGGTTTTTTTACCCTTTTATTATAGGATTAACCCCTACCTTTATTATATTAAATAAATCGTAATTTTTAAAAAACGGGTATTATAAGGGAATTATAAAGGCTGCCTGGTCTTTAATAATTGGCATATCCTTAGGCCCCCTTAAAGGTTTAAAATCCGTAATTATAAACTTAATATTATTTACCCCGTTATATATTTCGAGGTAATCCTTATAGGCAATTAATTATTAATAAAAAAAAAATTAATTATATTTTAATAATTTAATAATATTATATATATATGCCCAAATATTTATAAAAAACGCTTTAATGGTAATAGGCCTTCGAAGCTGTTGGCGGAAGCGGTCGTTTTTATGGCGATCGATAAGGTTAAATATATTCTTAATAATTACGCTTATATTCCTTTAAATAATTTCTTTAAATTTTAGGTTATCCATATATAAAATATACGAGGGGATTAGCCCTCCTTAACGGGCCTGGTTTTTATACAGGCGTTAAGGTTTAATAAGGGCTTTTATATAAAGAATTACCTTTCGGAATAAT
>JAKWBI020000984.1:0-13762 GCA_022664585.2 Zalerion maritima
CCGAGTTAAATAATATGGAAAAACGCATAATTTAAATGCTCGCGGCCCTTAATACCCGGATCTCGGCGGCGTATTAAACGCCGCCCGCCTTAATAAATTATAACCCGCCGATTATAATAATCCCGTAATAAAGGAAGCTCCCCTGGCCGGTAAACTTCGACGGTAATAAAATAAAATAAAAGGTATTCCGGATTAAAATTAAATATAAACTAATCCTAAACCAGTACCTTATTAAAAGCGATGCGTTTTTATAATATAATATTAATACTTATTTAAAAAATAAACCGAAAGCCCTTATTATAATATTTTATAATAAATGTAAATCGATAGGTTAAAATTCCGCGCGGTTTATTATATACCTAAAAACGGTATTCGGAAATTTTAATAATTATAAATAAATGGCGAAAAAGCTTTATTTTTTATATTAAAGGGAAAGGTAATTATTCCTAGCCTTTTATTCCTAATTTATGTAATTTTTAATAAATATAAGGAGCGCCGTATAGGATAATTTTATTAAGTTTATATTATTAAACGAAATAATATACTAATATCTCCGCCTAATATTAATATTGGTTTACGTCCCTAATTTTAACCAGAAATGGGTTTATATAATTACCAATATTATATTCCGGCTAGATTTGGTACTGGGTAAAAAAAAAGCAGTATATTAATAATATATTAATTACATTTTAAAAAAAAGCGGGATATTTTAATATTAGGGGTAAATATTATAAGTTTTAAATTAAAAAATAAAGTATGCCGCGCTAAATGGGTAATCGTAATTAAAATAAAACGCCGGCGTAGGGAAGGCTAATATATTTAATATAAATCGGACAGCCATTTTATTTGAAAATATAAATTAGCCCCTATTAAATTAATTAAAAAGGTCCGGATTAATACCGTGGGCGTAATGCCCTATACGGGGGCGTTAAGCGAGAATAAGGGGGAAGATAAATTCAAAGGGTAGTTTTTAGGCGCAGGCGTGCCTAAAAGCCGGCAACGCGAAGCGAAATAATAAAGGGGATAAAATAAATAAACGGCACCCCTTTTTTAATAAATGTTTATTTAAATGGGATTTATTTTACCGACGCTTTTATTAATAATGGGTGCCTATATTACGGCGCAATTTATAATTCCCTTATTATTAAACTCCGCCTTTCACGTATTCCGGTACCCGCCAAGGTATTAATATATATATCCGTATTATTCGCGTAGCGGGGAGTTATAATAATAAAAGCGGTATATATAAATATTAATATTAATAAATATTCCTAGTGAGAAATAGACAAAGGCATCTTACTGCTCTTATTAATGAAGAATAAGTGTCTTGGTAAATCTAGTAGGACAATGAGTACATAAAGAGTGAACACCTTATATTAGGGTAGTAAATGTTATAAAAAAGAACGTTATTATTATTTTTATAAAATGCCAAGAGTTTAATCCTTATATAGGTATACGCCCATAAATAAGGAAATCTCTTATTACTCTAATCTACCTATTATTAAGGAAAAACTAAAAATTAATACTAACCCTATATAAAAAAGTAAATATTTAATGCTTCCTTCTTATTCCTCCCTAACCTTTTTATTATAGTGGAATATAATTAAAAGGGTTTTAACACCTTATATAATAATAAATAGTATGCGATTATATGTATCGTTTATTATATACCTTTTTAATATAGGCGAGTTTTCCCTTATATCCTCGCACTTTCGAATACTGGAAAGTCTTTATAAATAATTTCATTTTTACTGTAAAGTTTTTATGGGTAGCGATTTGTCCATATAACTTTATTTATGTTTAAAGTATGGAGATAATAATATTATTTAAACTAAAGTTTTTCTATTCTATTAGAAAAGGTTTACGCCTTTTTTCCTTTTATTCCTAAGCGTGCTCTTTTTCCTTAAAAATAATGCTTACCACTTTACGTTTAGTGGTAATTTTTTTAACACTTAATAAAGGTTTAATCTTAACCTTTTTTGCCACTGGGGAGGGTTTGCTCTTTATTTTAATAATTGGTAAAGGTTTATACTTAATTTTTTTAATAATTAAGGGAGGTTTATACTTAACCTTTATTTTATAATTATCGAACATTATAAATAAATCTTTTATGCTTTTTATATTACTAATATCCGAGTTTATAAGATTATTATACTTGGTAACCTTTTTTACCCTTGGCTTTTTTCCTTTTATCCTAATTTTCCTTACCAAGTATTTTCGTCGACTAACTTTTTAATTCTTTTTTATTAAATTATTATTAAACTTTTTAGTATTAATTATTATGGATTATCCTTATACTGGTAATAAGACTATAATTGGGAGATGTTTCTATTTTAGAAAAAAAGGTATATGTTTTTCCTATTTAATAAAGTCTTTTTTTATAATAATAGGAGTCCTTATATATGAATCTTTATCGCTATTATTATATATATTATATAATTTTAAGAAATATAGGTGCCCAATTGGTCGAGCAAGTATATCTCGGTTAATTTTAATACCATGCTTTATTTTAATTTCCTTAATTACCATGCTTTATAGGGTAAATATCCATAATTAATGTGGCTTCCTATTAAGTCTGTTTAATTTAAGCTTATCCTTAATTATAGGAGTTTTTACCTTTTAAACACTATTATTGCTAAGATTAATATTTAATTATTAAATGTGTTCCTTTTTTATGGATGTAATATATAAGTATGTCGGGCCAATTTTAATGGTTAATTTAAAGCTTAATAAGGTCGCTAATATTGTATACCTTAATCCTTTCGATATTATTTTTATCTCGAGTGGATTTTCGTACCAGATTATAGCTTTTTAAGGAAATCCCAACCTGTTATTAATTTATTTTTTAATTCGTTTTATTACCATGGCACTTATTTGCTATTTATTATTACCAGTTTTTTTAATTTGGTAATTGCCTCGGATTCTTAAAATAAAAGCCTAATCGATATCCTTTTGGTTATAAGCGATCGTTGGGATAATAAAGAATGTTGTGAGGTATTTATATTTATAATTACCAGTTTAATATATAATGTTTTTTACTTATAGTTTAATGCCGTTAGGGAGTGCTAATACTATGGTAATATAATTAAAAATGTTAAAAATATTATAATATAATTAAGTTAAACGTTTTCCCTGCCTATATATTGGGTCCATTAAAGTAAAACTCAATTTCCCCTTATATTATTAATAAATTGCTTTAAAGAAATATCCTGGTATATGGTAAATAAAAAAGATATTTTTATGCTGCCTTATTTATATAAGGGTAGGACGATAAATAGGGATTGGGGTAATTGATAAAGCAGGGGTAATAATTATATTATCTTTAATAAGTGTAAATATTAATAGGTTTATAATGTTTTTTAATAGTCCTATCGATAAAATTATTATTTTATGGGTATTTAGCCAATTTTATTTAAGTATAAGGCCCTTAATCGTGTGTAGGGTTTTTACCATTTATTTTAAATTTTAATTAATTAATCCTTTTGGTTTTATTTTAAAAATGGTTTTTAGGTAAAGTGTAATAAAGTTTAATTATATTAGTAATTTATAAATAATACCTTTATATTCACTTTTCGGTGTATAATATCCCTTATAATATTTTACCGTTGGAATATTCCACTTTTTAGGGTCGCACGTATTAATAATGGGGAAATAGTTTTTTTAATTAATTTTTTGGGAGATTTTTAGGTAAATTAATTAGAAGATTATAATTAAACCCCTTTGGGAATACTATATATCCCATGCTTGGATTAAATTTACCATATTCCTTATAATATTTTATAAAGTTTATTTTTTTTCGAGCAAGAGGCTTTTTGTTTTTAATATTATTAGGCTAAGGCATGTTCGTTTTATTATTATATATGGGTATTCTTTTTTCGAGGATATAATTATCGGTGATTTAAGGGGGTTTATTCCAAGTCCATTGCCTTTTTTTAAAAAAAAATATTAGGTTTAGGACGTTTGGCTAATATTTTAATCGTTTATTTACAAATAGGTTAATTGGTTTTCGGATTTTTTTGTTTAATGGTAGCTTATAAAGGTGAGTGTAGGAATTAAAGAATAAAGATAGGAAGCATGGGTAGGGTAAAAGGGAAGGATTATAATAAGAAAAAATAATTTAAAATGTTTATATTATAAAGTAATAGCTGGTTTATTTATATTATGGTAAAGTGAGTAATATTTATAAGTAAATATATGCCTGCGTCTTAGAAATAATTTATGAAATTATCTCGATAATTATAATAAAGATAATTAAATAAATAAACTGGATTAGCCTATTGCCTGGTATTTTTTTTTATAATAAATTATTCCTTTTAATAAACTGTTTACCTTTTTGGCTTATCCTGCACGTATTCTTTTATTTTTTTTATAATCTTTTTATATACCTAATTTCCTTTTAATTTACCATTTACCATTTACTATTAAGCCTTTTTTTTTTTTTTTTTTTTTTGCGTACTTAATTAATCACCTTTTCTGCCATTTAATCCATTATATTTTATCCTAATAAGAGAAAGCTTCCTATCGATGATTTATTTAATAAGGATAAGCTAAGCTTGCGCCCTTGTCCAAATACTTAAAAGAAAACTGGTATACCCTACTTTTAAAATCTTAATAACCGTTTCGTTTTTTATACTATTTTTGGTAATCCTCCCTTTACTTTTATCCGAATTAATAATAACGAGGTTTATTTCCATAACCGTTATTATTCCCTTGGGTTCCAGCACTCGAGCGCTTGATTTATTAATAAGCCTTTTCCTCGTTTTATCGAGTTATTTTTATATCCCATAAACTTTATTTGGCTTAAGGTATATCTTTTTATCTCTTATAATTTAAAAAGTAATGCTAATTTTAATTAAAATTAATTTAAAGTATTATTATTTATAAATATATCGGTGCCGGTTGCGATTTTTATAAAATTTGGATAATTCCTGCCAATTATTTCCTTTTCCTATATATGCTCGGTCCCTTATTCGTAATTTCGGAGACCCTCGATATTGCTAAACACCTAATTAATAAGAGAAATAATATATTTTAACCAATTTTTATCGAAATATAAAGAGATGATTACCTTGGCTGGTATATGGTTTAATTAAGTAAAAAGTAATTTCGCGTTTTTGCTTTTCTTATCGGGGCGTTCGGTTATATTATTAATAATTGCTGTTTTTATTATTAATATAAGTGGGAGATTAGTATTGCTGGTCGATTATATAATTATAATAAATATCGCTATATTTGGCCTAAAGGTCGATGTGTTATTTTAAAGGGCAAGTTTTTTAATATGTGCTTTAATTGCGTTTGGGGCTTAAAGGAGTGCTTTTATATACGTTATTTTAATTATACTCGTAATATTAAGAAGAAAAATACTAATAATCGAAATAAGGATTGTTTTTTTTTCCGGGTTATAATAATAAGATATTCGGGTGGTCTTATTATTATAATAATAATTTTAAAGGTAAAAATAATAATTTATTGGTTAAATATAGTGATCGGTTTCGCGTAAATAATTGTTTTTAGTTTATTTTAATTACTTGTTTTTTTTTTAATAAGTTATGGTCCATTTATACCAAGTAAGTAATCCATTACCTGGGTGGTAAAAATAATATTATTATTTTAAATTGGTTTTACCGCCTTGGCTTTTTCGAATATGCTCGTGGTATATTTAATCGTGCTCCTGGGGTGCCAGAAATTCCCAACCCTAATTCCTGGAAACCATTCTGGTTTATTAATAATAAAAAGTTTCCCAATAAATGGGATAATTTTTAATTGCCTGCTAAAGTTATTGGTAAAGTTTTTGATCATGGTATCCGTAACTTTTTATAATCACAGATCCCTATCGGTACTCCTCGTTTTGTTTCCAAAATCATTGGCTTTCGCGTGGGCGCACCCTCTTGTCGTGTAATTGTTAAGGATACCGCCAGAGTTTATAATAGCCGATCTAATATGAATTAGAATCGCGGTGCCCTTATTCGTGGCGATCTTCTCCCTCGACGACGGGATCTAGATCTTTCCCGGTCGCTCGAATGGGATAAGGGTACGGAGTTGCTCCCAGTGTTTCGGAATCGATTAAAAGCTTTTTTTTCCTTGGTTTGGATAATGGTTTAAAATGGATTTTAAAGTAATTTGGGATCGCTTTATACCGGAATGGGTAATCGGGATTTTTCTCCCCCTTTTAAATTAGGGTTAAAAAATACTTTGCGCTTTTCTTTTGCATATTTGGGCTTTAATTTTTAAGGAATTTCCGTTGAAGGTTCTGGCTTTAAGTCCTTTTCCTTTTTTAAAGATTATGGTTTAGGCTTTATACCTTACCCTTTAGGTACGTTTAATATATTACCGGATGGATTTTATAAAAAATATAATGGTATAAGTTAGGGTAATTAGGCCTTTATATTAATTAAGGATTAATTTATTATATAAATTTAATCTCCTTTTAAAATTCTCCTTTTTTTATTATAATACTTATTATAAAATATTAAAAATGATTTTGTTCCTCCTTTTTATTAACTCGCTTAAGCAGGAGAAACTTTTTAACCCCTTTTTAATATAATATAAAATAATATAATACTTTTTACCTTTTTACCTTTTTTTAATATAGGGAGAAGTTTTTAACCCCTTATTTAATTATGGTTTTTTACCAAAATTAAACCCCTTTTTTAAATACCGAGATTATTCGACCTCCTTTTTTTAAAACACGTACCATTTATTATTTTTTAATTTAAATAGGCCTAATTACTTACTTTTGGGAAAGAATACAATATCGGTTTTTAAGGTTATTTTACGATTTTTTATAATTAGCTTAATATATATATACCAAATTTTTAACCCTTATTTTATTTTTTTATTAATCCAAAATAAAGAAGATTTTTTTTACGCCTTATTTTAAGGCGACATAATAATCCTTTTCTTATATTTAATATTTAAAACATATTGGTATCACTTATTTTAATTTTAAGCGCCCGCTTATTTAAACTTTTAAAATCCCTGGATTTTTTAAAAATAACCGAAAGGAATCCTCCATAAAAGGGGCATTAAATAAAAAATAAACAAAGGTATCTTATTACTTTTATTAATAAAAAATAAATGGTTTAATAAATTTAATAGAATAATAAGTATATAAAAAGTGAATACCTTATATTAGGGTAATAAATATTATAAGAAAGAATATTATTATTGTTTTTATAAAATGCCAAAAGTTTAATCCTTATATAGGTATACGCCCATAAATAAGGAAATCTCTTATTATTTTAATCTACCTATTATTAAGGAAAAACTAAAAACTAATAATAACCCTATATAAAGAAGTAAACATCTAATGCTTCCTTCTCACTAGTATTATTTTTATTACCCTGTTCCGAATTTTTGATACCTAATAATATTAGGCTAAATTATAATATAAAAAGGAAACGGTTGTATATAAAGCGGTAAAAAAGCGGATTTATATTAGTAGGGTAAACCTTTCCGTAAAGGAAAAGGGATTAAGGGGCGCCGTTTTAATAAATACGCGATTGGTTAATATTGCCACCCTATATATTATAGCGTATAAAATAAAAGCGAGCGATTTAATATTATTCGCAATATTTTTATATAATATTAACGAATAATTAAAAGTATTAATAATTAAATTATTTTGGCTACCCGATAAATTAAAAGGGCTGAAAAATATATCCGAATTTAATAAAAAATAGGCGCTGCCACCCCACCGCGGTTCCGTAAACTATATAATAAAATTAGTAAAAAATGCCGAGGGGAAAAACCCGCAAATATTATAAGGTTTAATTTACGGTATATTAAGGGAGGAATTACTGGTCCTATAAAAAACCTTAACGGAGTTATTTAATAAGGGTTATATAAGGGCCAGTAACTCTCCCGTACGCGCCCCGGTATTCTTTTATTAAAAAATCGGGGGGCGGGTTATATTTTTATTATATTTATAAGGGGTTAAATGCGGTTATATATTAAAACCGTTACTCTTTACCGTTTATTTATACAATATTACGGACCCTGGCCAAAGTATATTAATTTACCAAGGTAAATATTAAAGCCGCCTATTATAAATTGCGTATTCGCCATAAGAATAAATAAAAAATATTGTTCGGAATTTATTTCGGCCTATATAAATAAACGGTAACCCCGTTCGGCTTTAATAGCGCGGGAGTATTATTTTAATAATATATTAATAATATATTACGCGAATTTTTAATATATTTTATACGATATATATAAATAATATACTGGTGTATTTAAATGGTATAAAATAAAACCATATATTTAAGGTCCGCCAAATTATAAAAAAGCTCCGTAATATAAGCCTTCGATTAAACCCAGCCAAATATATTTTTATAACGAAAAAAATAATATACCTTAAATTTATTATAATAATAAAAAAAGGGATATACGCCGATCCGGAGAAATTACGGGTTATATATAAATAAGAAAAGCCTATACCCGTAAAAGGGGTCCGCGGTTTTTTAAGCTTTATTAACTTTTATAAGGAATTTATCGACCAATTTTTTAATTTAAAACTCCCGCTTTCCGCCGTTTTTAAAAAGGGAAAAGGGTTTTATTAGGGCCTTATCGAATCCGAAGCGTTTTAATAATTAAAAAGGGTATTTATGGCCCCCCCGGTATTGGCGTAATTCGATCCGGCGGCGGAAACGGTTTTAAAGGCCGATAATTCGGGGTGGGTAATAGGCTTTTACCTTTTTTAATAAAATAAAACGGGAACGCTACGCCCCGTGGCCCTTTTCTCCTAATAATTAATACCCGCCAAATATAATTATAATATTTATAATAAAGAATTCCTGGTTATAATAAAAAGTATAAAAGTATAAAACGTAAAATTTGGTAATATGGCCGGCGTATTTCGAATATGCTTGGATTATAATATATTACGGTATTTTATAATTAAAAAACGTTTATTAAAATGCCAGGTTTGTTAATAAAAATAAATATATTGGTACCGTTTTTAATTAAAGTTCCGCCCCGGCCGGTTATTCCTAATGCCCGACGTATTATTATATTAAGATTAGGATATACCGAAGGGGGAGGAAAATAAGCGCTTTACCGGCCGTAGCTTTTAATTGGTTTAAAATAATTAATTATTGGCGGCCGTATATAATATGGGGGCCCTCCCGAGCCCGCCATTTAAGGACGCCAAGCTTTAACAATTATGGTCCGTAATAATATAGCGTAATAATTAATATAAGATTATATAAAATATAATTAAAAAAGGGGAATAAGCGTTCCCTTCGAATATAAAAATAAAGGTTTTTATTATAAAATATTCCCTCGGATTTAAGGAATACCTGCGCTTTAGGGACCGGCGCTAAATATTAATATAGGAGTAATTATAAACCGCCCTTATTTAATGGGCTTATAATTTTATAATTATCGGCCATCCGAAATATAACGCGATAATAATAATATTATTCCGTAATTATTTTTAATCGGGTATAACCCGTATAATATACCGTTTTATGCGTAATTATAATATATACGGTAGGGCCACCGCATAGAGAAATTAAAAAAGGGTTTATTAAAACTATTTCTAATGGCGGACCATTTTTAAAGTAAAATATCCGTGGATTTTATAATAAACCTCCCCGCCGCGAACCCGTATAGCCACCATTTTCTAATAATAATTACCGACCGCCTTTATAAAGGCGTAATTTTAAAAGCTATAATGTCCATAATGGTAAAGGTATATATTAAAAAATTTACATAATATTTTTAGCGTTTTTACGGTTTTCCCAAAGCAGTTATAAATAATAAAGGGTCGAATTAGGTGGGCGGTTTTTGGTAATGCTTATATAAATTAGCGGGTATAATATAATGATTATTAACCGGCTTCCACCCCTAAATTAATAGCGCAACCAAGCGAGTAAATTAAAAAGTCCAGCACTTTTTACGAATATTTATATTAATAAAATAATTAAACTGGCCCGGCTTTTTACCGGTAGTGTAATTAACCATTAATAATCGCGATTTATTATTAATTGATTGGCCTTAGCCTATTTTTTATTACGCACGGGTACCATATAATATTTCTAATAAGCGCGATAACCGAGGGCCTTTAAAGAAAACGCCGCGGGGACGCGTAAAGCAGTTCCTAAATAGGTTAAAGGAGGCCACCGAATAGGTATAAACGGCGGTAATGGCCATATAATAATAATATAAAAACGCAGCGAATAAATACCGCTCCCCCGTAAAAAAGTTCGAGGTAAATAATAAAGTATGGCTTTTCTTATATAATATAATTACCGCGCGGCCTTTGCGGAAATTAAATTGGTTTTATATTAAATATACGATTACGGGGGTAATAAATTTATATATAATAAAGTTAAATACCCCTTTAAATATCCACCCGCATTTTTATATAAACCTTTTATAACGGGCCAGTTATAATCCTTTATTATTTTAAACTTAAAATAATATATAATCCCTACCGATTTAAAACGAAAAAATAAGCGGGGATAAATGGAAGGTAAAAGAGGTATTTAAAACGCGAACCCAAAAGCGGGGTCGCGGTATTACCAGATAAGTATTAATAAAATAATAAGGTTAAGCCAAACTAATTTAAAAGCCATTATTTTAATTTATAAATATAACGGCGTTAAACCGTTACGAATAATATTTTAGCGATACGGTAATTTATAATGGCCCCGTATAAATTAAATTACGTTTAAAATTAATAATAATAATATAACGGAAGCCGTAATTTGGTAATAAATTAAGTAAAATTTAAAGGGATTAAGCCCTGGGCGTAAAAAGTACCCGTAATAATATAATAAAATAAAAAAATAAAAGAAAAATTCGCAGCGTTTTATATACGGAACCGTACTAATATTTTAAATAAAATAATTAATTAACGGACCTAATATTATTATTAAACATATTAAAGCCGCCGCGGGGGCGCGGCGTTTATTATTTTGGGAAAAATATTATATTAATAAAAGGCGATAAAGGAATAAGGAGATAAGGGGATTAATAAAGGTTTACCGGCGGATATATAATAAAAAAAAGGGGAAAGGTTGGATTTTATACGGTTTTATAAAAGGGCAAAAAGCTCCTTTTTTATAATAATAAATCGATCGATGGATTTATTAAGGGAAATTACCTGCCTAGGGGTAAATATTGCGTTAATAACGGGCACGGTAAGGGTAACCGGCGCCAAGCCGGCGCAATATTCCGCATTAATATGGCGGATAATTTTATTATTAAATTATTAATAAGCCTAATCTAAGGATTAATAAGGGGCGAGTATATAACGGATACGGGGCAAATTTATGGTAAAATTACCGTAAGGAGTTCCTATTTTGGTAATAATAATAAGGGTAATAATAATAATTTCGATATCGGGGATATCGGAATATTAATAGGGCGGATTAATAATGGGTTACCTATAAAAGGGAATTATTATAAATACCCTTTATTATTTATAATATTATAAGTATAATTACCCTTAAAATATAAAAAATAGGCAATATTATATTTTATAAACCAGTACCGTATTAACCGCGCCTATTAAAAAGGCCTAAAGGGGAATTTTACCAAATTAATTATAATTATAATAAATAAAGGAATTAATAATATAATAAATATAAGCTTTATATATTTATTATATTCGGCCCTAATAAAAATATTTTATACCGGTTAATTATAAATAATTACGATTGCGTATCGGGATAAAAATTATATACCTTAATAATTTTGGTTTTTTTAACGGGATTAATATAAAGGGCAGGGGCATTTTATTATACATAGCGGATTAATATTACCCCGGGAGCGAAATAATTAAGGGGAATTATTATATATTTTAATAATAATAAAAGTATAAATAATAATATTTTTTTAAACCGCCGGTTTTACGGCGCCGGAAAGGCCGGCCCAAAACCGCCGGAGCCTAGAATAAAGGGATTAGCGATTTAAAATATTATATAAATATTAATCATTATTAATATAACGGATTTATAACGAAAAAAAAACCACGGGGATTTATTAATAAAGATCTTAACGGAATTTGGCCGGGAAAAAAATTAAATAATATTAGGTTAATGCCCGGAGCCCGTAAAGTTACCGTTTAAGGTGTAAAATACTTATAAGAATATTGGGCGCCTATACGGGCGCCCAGGGAGGTAAAAAAAGGAGGGGGGGGGGCATTTACGGTTATTATTATGGTAAAAATTAGGGAAAATATAATAGGCGGCCGAGAAATTGCCCTTATAATTATTATATATAACGGCCGTAATAAGGGCTTTATATAAATAAAAGCGGCGGAGGAAAAATACGCATATTACGGGGTATAATATATAATAATACCGTAAATAATTACGCCCGCGGCGCCACCATTATAAGGCCGGACGGGTAAAAAAAAAAATATATTATAGGCCTATTAATATTATAATATATATATAACGGGTTAACCGCGAAACCGATATATATAAAAAATATTATAAGCCTACCCATATTATAATATATATACGGCGGATTAACCGCGAGACCAATACGTATAAAAGGCTACCCATATATTATTCCCCCCGTTCCGAATCTTTCCCCCCTTTTTTTTTTTTTCCCCTTTATAAATCGAATATATATATTATTATAATACTTATTATTATTTTTTAATATAACCTTAGCCCTTTATATATATTCGATTTTTAAGTAATCCCTTATTATATTTTATCCCGCACCCACCCCGTAGCGCCTTTATTATAAATAATAACCCGAATAAAAATAATTAGGCTTCCGCCGGCGGATAAGTATAATAAACCCTCCCCAAGGCGGTAATACTATTTATTTATTAAAAAATAGCCCGGGCATTCGCGGCCGTTAATAATAAATCCGCCGCCGAGTTAAATAATATGGAAAAATGCCTAATTTAAATACTCGCGGCCCTTAATACCCGGATTTCGGCGGCGCATTAAGCGCCGCCCGCCCTAATAAACCATAACCCGCCGGTCGTAATAATTCCGTAATAAAGGCAGCTTTTTTGGTCGGTAAAATTCGACGGTAATAAAATAAAATAAAAAATATTCTGGATTAAAATCGAATATAAATTAATCCTAAACCAAAACCTTATCGGGGGTAATACGTTTTTATAATATAATATTAACGCCTATTTAAAAAATAAGCCAAAAGCCCTTATTATAATATTTTACGGTAAAGGCGAATCGATAGATTAAAATCCCGCGCGATTTATTACGTACCTAAAAATAGTATTCGGGGACCTTAATAATTATAAATAAGCGGCGAAAAAGCTCCACTTTTTATATTAAGGGAAAAGGTAATCGTTCCCAGCCTTTTACTCCTAATTTAAATAATTTTTAATAAATATAAAGGGCGCCGTATAGGATAACTCCATTAAGCTTATATTATTAAATAAAGCAATATACCAACGCCTCCGCCTAATATTAATATTGGTTTACCTTTTTAATTTATACCAAAAATGGGTTCGCATAATTACCAATATCGCGTTCCGCCTAAACTCGGCATTAAGTAAAAAAAAAAATAACGCATTAATAATACATTAATCGCGTTCCTAAAAGGACCCGGATACCCTAATATCGGGGGTAAATACCATAAATTTTAAATTAAGGGATAAGCCACGCCGCGCTAAATAAATAACCGTAATTAAAATAAAACGCCGGCGTAAAAAAGGCCAATATATTCGGTGTAAATTTAATAATCACTTTATTTTAAAATATAAATTAACCCCGGCCAAATTAATTAAAAAGGTCCGGATTAATACCGTGGGCGTAATGCCCCA
>JAKWBI020000985.1:0-13762 GCA_022664585.2 Zalerion maritima
CCCCCCCCCCCCCCCCCCCCCCCCCCCCCCCCCCCCCCCCCCCCCCCCCCCCCCCCCCCCCCCCCCCCCCCCCGGTCGGAGTTTTGTGGATGGAAGCCGGGACTCACAGCGCAATCAGGAGCAGCTCCCCACCAGTCTCCGCCTCTACGGCCATGGCCGCCGTGCGCAAAGGCAGCGGTCGACAGTGCTGCAAGAACGAAAGTGCGCATTGTGCAAGCGTGGTTGTATGACGAGCGAGATAGGCGAGATAATTTAGGCGAGATGTTGGTGGGTCGAGCAGTGGTCTACGTATGCTCAGCAGCTAGTGTATGCGAGACGGAACGTTGGGATGGCGATATAATATATCGTTCGAGAAGGTAGATAGTTGGAAGGATGTGGGATAACGTGACGGTGGTATCACGACTAGTGTTCTGTCTACACGATTGGACCCAAGCGTCTTCTGGAAGAGAGGTAGGTGACTCGGAATATATAACAATTCCTGGGCTGCAGCGAAATGCTCAGATGGGGAAACTAACGCGGACAGGACAAGGAGGCAGAAAGTGATCATGAAGATATAAATACATGGATGAGAATGCAAGATGGATATACTGTATACATGAGTGGAAGATCGCCCCGCTATGCAACCGGACAACCGATGAAGGGTACCCCTGAGCAAACAGGAGGTATGTATGTACGTGCCAAAGCCAAGAAGCAGCACACATCCGAGTCACAGCCACCGCAGGCGTCCCTTCTTCGCCGAGCATCACAAGAAGGCAAGGCTGCGTACGCGCATTTCTTGGCTTACACGAATCCTTCCGAGACTAGACGAGTCGGGGTTATTGGGGGTCCCTTGGGGTGTCACCGCCGTAGCTCGTAGGGGAGGAAGGGAGGGAGGGACAGCGACCTGGGGAAACAAACATGCGGTGGAGGGCATTCAGTTCTGTGCAGCTATGTAACTTGATGACGAAGGATCATTGGGAAACCAGACGAGAGAGAGAGAGAGAAAGAAAAAAAAAAGAAAAAAAAAAGAAGAAAAAAAACACGCCTGGGTCCACGGAGAATCCAGATGGTTACTAGGAGGAAAGAAAGCGATTGCCGTTTTGGGAAGTGCAAGCTCGAGCAAGCTTGCGCGGCCTCCATGCTCCCAAGACAACCCGTCCCATGCATCATCATGATGATGAGAGGGAACAAGAGCATGCCGAGCTGCACGTAGGCCATTGGGGCACGCCGTCCAGCGTCAGCCCATCTGTGTGGTTGGGAGTTTTTCTGCTTCCGTGGACCCCAAAGGCCAAGAAAGGGCTGACGGATCGTGGTGTGGACCTCTGTCATCGGAGGACCGGTTGCTGCTACTACTGCTGCTACTACTGCTGCTGTGGGGATAAGATGAGGATGGGCGGCGGATGACATCGAACCCCTCTGGGCATGGAAGTAACTTTTCGGTGCTGCTATAGGTACCATTCCATCCAAACACCATTACGCAATCTCGGGCACGAGGCTTTCGCTGTTTTCACTTTTCGTCCCTTTCGCGGATTAAGTTTTGACTGGGGAGGGGGAGCTGTTCGGCGATTGACAACGCTAACATCATCTTTGCTGGGCTGATTTTAAGCTTGAACAGAATAGTAATGTGCCCTTTTTTCGGCAGCCGCCTCTGTTGGGGCATGGATGGGGTCGGTGCGCAAAGAAGCTTATGATCCCTGCCCGCCACAGGCTCCATCGGGATCCCAGCCCATCTGTAGCTGCGGGAAATGGCTTGGGGAAACCCCGAGACTTGCATCCGCCAGGTAACTTCGCTATTATAGGACAGCAAATAAGCTGCTCAGCCACGATGCTGTTGACGTATGCTTTCCCCCATCCTCTTCGTAGCTCTCGGCACAGGATCCTACATACATACATACATACATAGCTCCCAACGGGCATTTTCGCAGCGGTCGATCCGCTCGGGGGAGGAGCAGGGCAAGGAGCCAGTCGGCCAACGGCACGCCCTCCTTTTTCCAGCTCGAAGGAAGGATAACTAACTACCTTCCTAGCGGTCTGGATGAGAGCTTGCGTCACCCTACTTACGCTACCACGGCTGATTATACCGCACAGAACGCACTTGGCATGTGGAGTATGGATGGATGAGTTCTATAGGGAAGGAGGGAAGGGGGGGGGGGGCGATGAACAGACATGCGAATTATTCTTTTTTTCTCTCACGGCCCGCAAACTGATTTCCGCCCATAGCCGCCGCCGTCCCTGCCGACATATGATTCACGACGTGGCGGGGGGATCGAACAGCAATCCCCATCCGGTGTCCAGATGGAAATCTTTTTTGTTTTGCCACCCAAGCAAACGCAAACTGGTGAAGGCAGCTCATGACATACCGTGTGATGATTTGTGGATGTCTCCATGGAAAGCTTACAACCCAGCGACATAATCGTTGCCGGGGGGGGGGAGGTTCGCCGCGACGTGATTGGCGAGCTGTAATAACAGAAAGAGAAAGAGCTTCCTCGCGCAGCTTCCAAAGCTACATCCTAATAAATATACTTATTACTGCGTGATTTTGAGATCTCCAGATGCTCACAATGATAGGTACATGATTGATTTGATTGATTGCCCGACGCGATTGTTTTTTTTTTTTTTTTTTTTTCCTTTCCTCTCTATCCGGGGCACAAGCACGCACGTACATACGCACGGCACGCAAACTGCGTAAAGTCATATCAGGTAACTACAAGGCCGAGCCAATGCCGCACGCACCTCGCTCTGGGATGACGAACGCAGCACATTCGATCGATGTTCGTCCGGTCTGAAGAACAAGAAGGGGGGGTGTTTTTTTTTTGAGGCGACACCATGTATACACAGCGTCTTCACACGCATCAGCGGGGAGGGGGGAGACGGTCGTCTTTGCTAAAGTAAACAGGAGCTTGTCCATGTTGTATAACCAGGGATTCGTCCCTACAGCTCTGGGAGAGATAGAGATGGAGAGAGACAGAGACAGAGAGAGAATTCACGCACACGTCCCTCTCTGCGTCTCTTATTAGCTTCGATGTTATTTCCGTAGATTGTCTAATCGGGTCTCGGGGATTTTTTTTTCTTCACGTACGCAGAATTTCGAGTGGTGGAAACATGCAAGCCTCGCCTGTACCCGTTATAATTTGCGCGCCGAGGCAGGCAGGCACCTCATAGGAAATGCATGCAAAAGAAAAAAAAGAAAAAAAAAAGACGTCTTTGCACCGTCTCGTCTAATAGTCACCCTACCTGCATACCCACCAACCTACAGATTGTATGCTACCTGCGTAGATATTGATTACTATATAAATTTGTAGTGTGACGAGTCGAGTCGAGTTATCTCACACTTCGCAAATGCCAAATACCATGTACAGTACGTCTTTAGGACCTCACCTTTAATTTCCCCTGTTCCGGTGCACGAGACGGACTCTGGACCCCGGTCAGGCTATACGCAAGCCCGACTCTACCCATCACATCGGTCCCGAACGAACGGTTCTGCATAAGCTGGCTCCCTAACTCTGGCGCCCCCACTCAGCCACATTATATTTTTATATACCTCCCAAGCCACGTCCCTTTCTTCTTCCAGTTTCGGGCCGGCATGTCTAGGCGCCTTCTACGGACTATAATTCCTATTCTGATATCTGCTCGTGGGAAAGCAGGCTGGAGTCAGTAAAATTCAACATGTTTCAACCTCACGAAAAACCCACCACGGCATCATAGTTCCTCCAAACAAAGGAATGGCACTATACTTCTGCAAAATTTCGGACATGACACATGTATTTCAGTAGTTGAATTATCTAGTATCCATAACCCATGAATCTCAATCAACCCAGCCCGTACTCCTCCCACTCCTAGTCCACACACAACACGCACTGCGCGCGCGCGAAACGACAAAACAGTAAACGCCCCCACCCATGAAAAAAAGAAGAAGCGGCCTCTCCCGACTTTCTCATCGTTCAGTAAATTCATACAGACATCCAGTACTCATGGGTTATGGAGCGCATTAATGAAAAAAGAGGTACAGTGCAGCGCAGTGCAGAAATGAGAGTGATAAACCCCAGCCAAGCCAATGCCAAAACGGCAAAACCACCAGAACCACAACTAGAAGTATCATACCGCCTCGCAACCTGAGTCTAGGAACTCTAACGGCGAGATTGATTGCGGCCCTATGCGCATCAATCCAATCTTCTGCTCGGCTACTTGGCCCCAGACAGGAGACAAACCATTACCAATTAGCCACTTGTCTGGCACCTCGTCGACACCATGACGAAAAAACATCCAACAACGTCTTACAACATCGTGCCAAATGTCCCGTCAGTCGGAATCGGCTTGCGAGGACTGCTGCCATCCTCGCCGGCAGGCTTGCGGTGTCGGAAAGTGAAGCCAACGAAGAGGCCGTTGTTCATCTCTTCCTCGCGATCCGCCATGGTCTCCAGGGCCACCTGCTTCTCGTGCACCTCCTTGTACTTGGCCATGTCCGCCTCGTTACTAAAATCGTCGAAGTAGCCAGCATCAGTATCCGAGTCCAGCTCGGGGACGAAGGGCGCCTTGGTAGTTCGCAGGGCAGTCCAATCAACCTCTGCAAAGTAGTGGTGGTTGTAAATATCCTGGATGTTGGAGAAGCGCTTGGCCCGGGAGTTGATACACCTAGTTGAACTATGTTAGTATTATGGCCCGTTGTCACTGATGTTTGAAAGCGATGACTTCAGCTTACGTCGTGATGAAGTTCCATGTTCTGTTGCTGAGAAAGTAGCTTGGGTCTTCCCAAACAGGCCTCTTGAGAACCTCCCTCCAGTGCTTGAGATTTCGCCATGTCTCGTCAGGTGTGGATCCGGCAAAAGGAGGGAATCCAGTAAGGGCCTCGAAAAGCATGCAACCCAAACTCCAGTAGTCGACTGTGAAATCGTACTCCTCCCCTCTAAGGACTTCGGGAGCCATGTAGTCGGGAGACCCAACAATCGACTTGGCATAGTTGACGTCCTTGGAGCGCATTGTCCTGTAGCCTTCTCGGCGCTCCGCAATTGTCCTCTGCTCCATGGGCTTTCCGAAAGGGACACTGGTTTCCGAAGCCTTCTCGAGACGGACGCGCATCGACTCGATCTTTGCGGGCGCCAACATTCCAGCAGCCAGTCCAAAATCGGTCAGCTTCACATGTCCGGTAGAATCAATGAGGAAATTTTCGGGCTTGAGATCTCGGTGAATATAGCCGAGCTGGTGGAGAGCATCGACGGAGCAGAACATCTCGGCGATATAGAAACGAGCATGTCGGTTGGACAGAACTCCAGTATTGTTCAAAAGTGTCCGGAAATCACCGCCGGGGACATATTCCATGGCCAAGTAGATGTTCTTCTCGTCCTGGAATGAGTAGAGCAGGCGGACAAGCCAGTCGCTCTTTGCGGTAGTAAGAATGTCTCTTTCGGTGAGGACGTGCCGAACCTCGTCAAGCTTGAAGAGCAACTTCTTGCTCATCACCTTCAGCGCGCAAACTTCCCTAGTGTCCTTCTTTTGGGCGAGGAACACTTGCCCGTAGCCACCCTGACCGACCTGGGTGAGGATCTGGAAGTCAGCGTGGCGGAGGCGGACTCTACGCTTGCGCAGACCGGCACGCTCACGGCCGTTGTACTTCTTCCACATAGCGTCGTATGCGGCCTGGTCCGTCTCGGGGGGTTCGGGGATCTCTTCCCTGAAGGCGTTGAGGCGAGCTTGGCGGTTTCCGACATAGGTGAGGAGGTCAAAGTAGTAGTCGAGGAAGTCTGGAGCAGTACCGAAGAAGGTTAGTGATGCAAGTCGCCCAAGACGGGCGATGTGGGCAAGGTAAACATACACAGTTGGGTTACGTTCACCAATCGCTTGACGTTGGGTTTCTTGAGAATCTCCCTTTCCTCGTCCGTCAACCCGCGGTGAGTGTAGAATCTCTTGTTGGGAGTGGTGGGGCGATCCTTCTGCTGATAGAGTTCATGGCGGGAAAGGGCAGCGTGGTTGAGCTGGAATGCAGGGGGAGGTTCCACGTTTGGTCTCGACGCAGGGGGTGTGTTCTCCTGGCCCTGCTTCCTGAGGGCACTTCCGGTCGAGGCATCAGCCTTGTGTACGACGCTATCTTCCAGACCAGACGACTCTTCGGCATGCAGGACGTTTGTTTTGCCTGGGGACAGAGGAGTGACGACACTCTGGGGACGACCGAGCTTGAGCGGTGTGTTGAGGTCGAGCTTCATGGCGTTGTCGAACGCCACAGGGAGCTCGTTGGCGCCAGGTGGTGCCGTCCTCTTGCTAGGACTGCCCTGGGGAGTGCTGACTGGAGTGGTGAAGTCGTTGTTGCCTTTGGTAGGGGTACCAGGTCTGTTGACCTTGTCCTTCCCCTGCGACGAGGGGAAGAGATTTGCCATGAAGCTGGCCATGGCGGACTAGAATGTGGTTGTGGACAGATAGAAACAGAAAAAGACCGTAGTTGACCACGAGCCAGAGATAGGTCTGTTAAGATGACTTTTGACTTTGGTTGCAGATATTATTTTTCGTAAAAAGTCCCAGTCAATGGTAGGAAGAGACAGTGAGATAGAGAAGGTGAGGTGAGGTTCGAAAAGAGGGAAGGACTGATATGATGGGCAGAGATAGAGAGTGCAAGAAGAGAAAAGCGAGAACGACTCGTTTGGCGCCTGGCAATCCCCAGGAATTGAATTAACTTTTCTCGCAGCGGTTTGCCAGTAACATATGCTGGGGACGATGATGATGAGGTTGAATTGTGTTGGAGACCTGAATGCTTGGGCTTCTATGGATGCTGCTGCTTCAATCTGCGGGGCACAACCAATTTGTCTGTGAATCAAAACAATCCAGGTTGCCCGGGGCTGTCACCCACCCGTGTCACCTTTCCGCCGGGAGGTACAGCCGGCAGCTGAAGCTCCACTCAACTTGAACCACTGCATACCGCGCGATAAGAGCTTATCTGATGACTTATCGATATCCACATGATACTTCGAAAGTTCAATTGCCTTCGCGACTGGCTGTTAGCATTTCTATTCTCCACTTCCCATCGACCTGACACCAGCGTTTCCTTGGGCATTCGCACCTCCCATCCAGCCTCTCCTGTATCTGCATTTCAGTACCGAAGACCGCAATGCCGAAAGAACGAAATTTCAACCCCGTGCAGACCCAGCGCAAGGCCGATAAGAAGAAGGAAATCAAAAAGGGGAAGGCCGAACTGCAGGCCCGGCGCAACGAAAAGCTCGCCAAGCGCAACCCCGAGCGCATACAAAAGCAGATCGATGACCTCAAGAAAATAACCTCCACGGGAGGCAAGCTAAGCAAGCACGAGGAGTCGGTACTAGAGGGTTTGGAGAGAGAGCTCAAGTCGGTGACAAAAGCGCGCGAGACGTTGGGCGATAAGGCGCCAGAGTTTTCTTCGCGAGGTCAAGGATATGGGGGAAGAGAAGGAGGAGCATTGGGGAAGCGGAGTAGACATTATCTGAGCAGCGATGACAACGATAGTGATGTTCCTGAGGATGTAAAGAGGATACCGATGCCCCGAGACACGCCGCCGCCAATCCCGAAGGAAGTTATGGATGCGTGGCATGCGAGGCGGAGATCAAGATGGCAAGCTAGGCAACAGGAAAGGGCCGAGGAGGAAGAAGTTGCCGAGGGACTAGACGGAGGGGAGAGGAAGAAGCCGAAACCTGTTGTTCCTGTGGAGAGTAAGACGGTGTATGAGTCCAAGCCGCAGGTGCGGGATCTCAAGAAGGAGGCTGTTACGGCGTTTGTTCCTGCGGCGGTGAGGATGAAGATGGAGAAGGTGAAGGGCCAGGGCGGGTTGATGGAGCCGGAGGAGGCGGATCGCTTGGAGAGGGAGGGCTATTTGAACAAAACGGCAACTACTGTGACTGGGAATCAGGTTGGATCCGGTCCGAAGCAGGTCACGCTGGAGGAGGTGGAGGATGATAAGGATTGAGCGAGTGGTCGGCATCCGGTCGAGGAATTCTCTTTTATTTACAAACAAACTACAATGATACCCTTTTACACGCATGTCTTGACAGCGGCGATATTCGACCTTCATACATCTCTCGTATGGCATGGTTAGTCTGTAGCCCGTGAACTACATCCTCACTGCTACTATCCCCTCGTCGGTACAAACATTCCTGGTCTGAAAGGGTGGAAGTCATCCAGATTGAGCCTTCGCCTTGGCCTGTTTCGCGCCTGAGAGGTGTTTCTAGATTCGATCAAAAATCTGCGGCCAAGATCAGCGTCGCGGTCCTCTATGTAGTTTTGGGAGAGTATGCAATATGGTCAACATACTTCACCTGCCGGTCGATCTCTGCGTCTACCTCCTCCCGCGGCGGTTCCGGTGGTATCTCGGCTACGGCATGGTTGAACCTCCCATCAAACAATCGTTTTGGCAGGTGTATTGTGGCGGTGGGGGGGTCTGATAATGGGAGCGCGGAGGTGACATATGTGAAGGAGAAGAGAAGGAATAATATGTGTCGTATTGGTATATGCATCTTGGACGGTGTATTTGTGGTTGTGTGATTCTGGTCCTCCGAACTGTGCCAAGTGAGGCCCGGAATCCTCTTGCGCCGCGATGCCAGCAAAAACAAAAACACCGTGACCCCAATTGTTGCTTGTTCTTATACAGCGCAATGCGACCACGACGAAGCGGGATAGTACAATTCGAAATGGTGTGGCGTATTCACGTAGCCTGCGCCCGGCGCCCTGATCTACTATCGTCGTGGAGCTGAGGTGTTGAAGGAGAGTCAAATTATCGATTTCAATACGATATAAAACAGCCTAAAGAAACATCGCATATTTCGGTTGACTGTGGGAAGTGCCATTCTTAAATACCAGACCCAGCCATCAGCATTTGCATCTTGCATCTGCAAAGCAGTCAATTTGGGCAGGGGGTGGTATGGTAGGTGCCAAATGACTGTCTTTTGGATGACCCTCCCCCCCCTCCCCTCCCCGGCGAATCCTTCTTTTGCTCCTCGCCTCCCTCCATCCTACGGTACTGAGGTGTGCACAGCCATACAACGTTGAACCTTCCTTCCGACTGCCCAAATGGTAGATTGATGCTACTACCTGTCACCTTTTGCCATTCGCCGCTAGCCCATTTTACCCGCCGGCCGACGCTCCGCGACTTATGAACAATTGCAATCTTATTACCATTTATTGTCTGGGGTTTCCGGGCTGCAAGGACGGAGAACCAACATCCATTTCTCCCGTAAAGTTAGGGCTGGTAGGTTCTTGGCTACTGCCCCCGCACACCAAACCGTCACTCACAAGGGGACAAAAATACATATTCGAGGCGCAAATACGGCGAGAATGTACGTAGTCTCAGACTGGGAAAGGGAGGTGTGTGGCTTGGCGGTTTCTTGGGCTTGTTTGGTAGTTGTGCCTGATCTCCAGGCAGACCCTGTACTATTCCCCCGCTATGCGCCAAGAACCTGCGAGGTCCCGAGATGGGTTAGATAGAGAAGTTGCAAGTGTAACATCGCGGCTTGATCCTGCTGCGCCCACGCCCACACAGGGCCATCGATACAACCAAGCAATTTTCTCGGGCTTTCGGCACCGAGCACCTGAGTTCTCACAAGCCCGGCTCACGGCCTGCAGCAACTCATGTTACAGGCTATTATCTTGAGCTTCTTTCTTTCTTGAAACCAACACCAGTGTTTCTGCACGGCACCGTCATACCGACATAGTGTTTGACGTATCTGCAGAGGGGGTGGATGATGGAGACACAGACAATGATGATGCGGCAGGGCCAAGATCATGGCGGTGCTTCAGCATGTACGGTAAGTCTGCATCATGATCGGATGAACCAGAATCTTTCAGTTGTGACATAAACCCGAATTTCCCTGCCCGCCTGAATCCGTATACGCACTGCGGTAGGACGGGTATATCGCAGCGGGCTGCCAATTAGACTTAATTAGGAATTGCGACTTGCTCTATGTAGTGCATGCTCGTTCAGTGAGGGGAACACTTATTTGGCAGGTCAACTTGGGTACGACATCGAGCCATGCCAACCTGGTGGTGATATTGATAGCTCTGGAAATTGGCATGAATATGTTTCTTGGACGGGAGATCAGATATCGGGGCCTATACCAGACTTATCGGCAGTTGCGTTGTTCCTGCGTCGTTTGATATAGATATCGGACTTTGTCCGGCGGGATGTCTGTGAAGCTGGCGTATTAGAGGAGTTATACATTCCTACCTAACTTACCTATTTAGTATTCAGTCGCGGATCCCAAGTCCATGTGCTTTCAGAAGATATGTGGAGTGTGTCCACACTGCCTTCGTATGTCGGCAGAGGCTGGCGATTAGATTCAGATAGGTGGCACTGCTTTGTGCTATGATGTTTGAAGATGTGTGCTGTCTGGTAATATGCCTAGCTACGTAGGTATTGAGAGTTTCCGTCCTAGAGTCTCTTCCTCTAGGGCTGAGGCTCACCTAGGTAGGAGCAAAAGGACCTTGTCTCCCGATCCGAACTCCCGCCGTCCTGAGCATGTCTCAATTGCCTTACCGGTTGCTGCAGTAATAGTACGGACTCAAGACCAGCGTATATGCTCGCGCTACTGTACCACTAGCAGTGCAATAGTAACACAGCTTCTATGATGTATACGGCAAAGCTCGGACCACTGCATTTGTCCGATTCTAGGCTCCGAGTCTGCATGTGGACAGCTGCCGCTGGATGGTGCCAAGAGCACGTCATCGGCGCCTCCATTGATCCGTGCAATGATGGATGCTTCAGTTGCCCCTCCATCAGTACATAATAGAACTTTGAAGCTGCATCTCCCACCGTTCATGGTCCCACCTCTCAGAGCTCTCGAAACAACATAAGCTTCACTCGGATTGCTATACACAGAAGTCCGTCCTTCTATACTTTGCGTAATCATTGTGCTACTTGAGAGCTCCGGATCTTCCCTTGCAGCTGCCGAGGCTTACATCCAACGGTGCTGCGTCTCAGACCACTGATTCGCCGACGTCTCACACTTCGCCTTGCAGTCCTTGCCGACCCGCTAAAGTGATGCGGGTGTATTCTCCATATACTGGCATATTTCATATAAAGCTCAGGTTCCTTCGGTGAGTGTAGCCTTCTCCAGTTGTTCTCAGGTCACAGGGGCAGTGCGAACGACCTTTTTCCGGGATGTGGAATTTCAAGCAGTTATTTTATTCACCCGCCAGCTGTTCCGATCAACTCCGAAATACCGGAAGCCGAGGCATCGCCATATCCATACACCCGACCCTACCGATGCGGCTCCGCCTCCCGTCCGGGGTGCATGTATATAAGTCTTGGGAAGATCGTCAGGGTTGCCGTAGTGCGGCACATACTGTCAATATCCTCCAGTTCTAAACCGCGATATGCGCATGTAGCGCCAACGTATACTTCTACATTTTATCTATACATCAGCTCGACTAACCATATCAAAAATGCAGGCCTCAACAACCCAACCTCATAGTCCCTCATCGCCGAGGCCATCTGCTACCTCGCTGCCTCCGAGGAAATCATCATTAGTCCTCTCTTTCAATCTCTCATCACCTTCCATCTCATCACCATCACCGTCCCAATCTCATACATCCCAACCTTCTTCACCGGTGTCATCAATCTTCTCATCCTCGGGTTCAACTATGTCATCAGAAACTCCACCATCAAATCTCGCCGAAATGGCCGAGGACCACTACTTTGGGACGAACCCTCCGCCAAAGCACCTAGACGACCACACAACCCAGGCAGATGCATTCATCAAGCAACATGCCGCCGCGAACAGAAAGGTTGTTCTTGTCACATCCGGCGGCACCACTGTACCTCTGGAGAAGCAAACTGTCCGATTTATCGACAACTTTAGTGCCGGAACAAGAGGCGCGACGTCGGCGGAATACTTCCTCGAAGCTGGGTACGCGGTGATATTTTTGCACCGACAATTCAGTCTTCTTCCCTATTCCCGTCATTACAGCCACGCTACCGACTGCTTTCTCGACTTTCTCGCCGAGGGACGCCATGGAAACGTGGTCGCGACGGAAACTCACAGGAGCAAGATGTTGAGTGTGCTGAGGAAATACACAGCGGCGAAGGAGAATAACATGCTTCTCATGCTACCGTTTGTTACTATAACGGATTACCTGTACGAGTTGAGGGCTGTGGCGCAGCTGTTGAGGCCGTTGGGCCCGAACGGTTTGTTGTATCTAGCGGCTGCGGTGTCTGATTTCTTTGTCCCACCCGATCGCATGGCGGAACACAAGATCCAGTCCACCGACGCAGCAGACAACGTCAAGAACGCGACTAGTGGCAAGACTCAGAAGAGGGCGGAAGTGGAAGAGCAAGAAAAGGAGAAAGCAGAGATGGACGAGGAAACCTTCGATAACTTTGACTCTTCGCCTACCGTGCCGAGGTCAAAACGTCTCGTCGTTGATCTGGACCCGGTGCCCAAGTTTTTGAAGAACCTGGTTGACGGGTGGGCGCCGGAGGGGATGATTGTGTCGTTTAAGCTGGAGACGGATCCAGAGATTTTGGTGCACAAGGCGAAGTACAGTCTTAATCGGTACCAGCACCACCTGGTTATTGGAAACTTGCTGGCGACGAGGAAGTGGGAGGTTGTGTTTGTGCATCCGAGTAGGAAGGATAGGTGGATTAGGGTGCCGATGAACAGGAGGAAACACACAATTTCGGGCATCGAGGGGTTGGTGGGAGCGGCGGAGAAGGAAGGGGAGGGGGAGGCAACACCTTCGGAGGACAAACCGATGGATCCGAAGATGTTGCCAGAGGGGGAACCGGTGATGGAGATTGAGGGTTTGATCATTCCGGCGGTGGAGGAGTTGCATGAGGAGCATATTAGGGGGTTTAGGGAGCGGAAGGGGAATTGAAGGGAGGAAACGGGGGGATGGGATGGGGTGCTATTGAGGTAGAACAGAAAGGCAACTTGTCAGTGTTGGCATTGTGGATAGTTCTAGGCTGTCTGAGCTGGGATTGGCAGAGGACTGGGAATATCATAAAGATTTCCCCATTAGCATGTTGATGCTGCAAGCCATATGAGGCGCTTCCCTTTCTAGTACGACACAATACTAATGCGATCTATTGTAAGTAACCGGTACATGATGGCCCATTCTTTTCACAGATGGGTATTTCGACAATGTCGAACCAAATCGTCCAGGAGTGTTGACGAGGCTTGGGCGCGGACCTCCAAAATGAAGGAGGTTAGAAAAATATACAATTTTACCCTGTGGTCTCGTTCAGTCGAGGAGCGGTGTTGGGCATTTCCTATTCTCTACAATAATAAGTTGGGGACTGGTCGATCAAGAGAGAGGGAGAGAGAGAAACAGAGAAGAGACAAAGAAGAAGAAGAACAAGAAGTATGAGATTTTGAGAACCGCTAGCTCGGCAGGCAGGCGTCGGATTTTCCGCGAGGGGGGATATGTTTGGAGCAGGGGAAGACGGCGGGCGGGCGGGAACCTGGGCGCCGGTGCTGGGAGTGGCGGGTCGGCCGGCCGGAGATGCGGGTATCGCTGTGGTTGCCAACGGCATGCCCGTCTTGCCCATTTAGCTGCTCAGTTCTTCTTTGCATTTTGCATCCGGGCGTGTTTCCTTGCGCCGAGAGGGAACGGTTGAGGTGTTGATGCTGCTTGGGGTTTCTTGGGCTTCGTGGGTTTCCGCCCACCGGCTACTGGCACTGGAGTGGGGAATTGTGCTGGCATCGCTTTTAGCTACGCGGGTTTTGTGACAAATAGTGAGGGGAGGGGGAGGGGGGGGGGGGGGGGGAGTGAACACGGGGTTCTTGTTATTTCAATCCTGATTTATCATACCGACGAGGGAGAGAATTTAAACGCG
>JAKWBI020000986.1:0-13748 GCA_022664585.2 Zalerion maritima
AAATATAGGGGAAAATGGATATTATTTTTTATAATTATTAAATTATTTTTCGAAAAAAGGCCCAACCCCCCCCCCCCCCCCACCATTTTTTAGGTTAAGTTTTATTTTTTATTATTAATATTAAACCCCGTGCCCGATTTAACGAATACCAGGGGAAGTATCCCTTAAAGGGTTTAAAAAATATAAATCGCCCGTTTAAATTAAGGTTAATCCCCTTTTAAGGAATTTAATATAAGGGTAATTTTATATAGGTTTTATTGAAAAAAAGGAAAGAAAGATTTCGAAAACCAAACTTATTTGGGAAAGGTTTAGGGGTTCCACGCTTTATTATAATCGGACCATAACCAAAGGGAAATATGGCGATTATAATAATTTATAAATTATAAACGCCAAACTTTTAGGCTTCTATTTATAAAACCATAATTAATTCCCCACCCCCTTTAAGGGCGCCCAATTTCCTTTACCCAAAAAAAGGCCAAAAGGGGGGGATAAATATACGGTAAGGAAATTATGGAAAATTTAAAGCTTAGGGGAAGGTAAGGCGAGGCCTTTTAATTTAAATAAATTAGTTAATATTAAGCCCGGCCTTATAAAAAGCCGGCAAATTAATAATTATTAAAAGCGGACCAATTAATAATAAGGGGTAAAATAATTAAGGAGAACGGTAAAGGGGTATACTTATAAAGCCTAAAATCTTTTAATATAAGGCGCGGGACGCGAGGGATAAAACCTATTAGGGCCCCGGAAAAATAGTACTAATACCCGGAAAATGGGAAGGTAATTATTAAAAAAATTATATAAATTCCCTGCTTTAAATTATAAAAATCCCACGATTACGCTTAAAAGGCCTAAAAAGTATTACCATTATTATTATCCTTAATTTTAAGGGATTGTTTATAATTCTCCAGCCTAAGGTTAAGGAAAAATAATCCTATATTGCATTACCCTTTAAAAACCTGTTTAAATTCTAACTCCTATAATCTTTTTTAATTTTTATAAATTATTCTATTTTTTAAAAAATTATTACACCATTTAAATTTATTATATTATATTTTTAATGTAAGGCGCGGCGAAGGCTTTTTTACCAAAATATTATTATAATACAAAAAGGTAAAAAACGCCTTATAATTAGGCCTTAAGCCTAAAAACAATTGTTAAAAGCGGAAATACCCGAAAGCGTTAATAAAGCTTAAACCTTACCACGTAAATAAAAACCGAGCAATCGCCTTTTAACCCTCCCTTATTTAAAATCCCGCTATTAAAAACTTTTATTACGCCAATACCCCGGGCAAAATATAATACGAATATTCTTTTAATATTTTAAGGAATAAAATAAATATTATTCCCTGGCCAATCCGTAAAAATAATATTTAATATTAATTAATATAATCCGTATAAAATAAACCAATATATTATGGTCCGATTACCGTTACCGCTTTTTAATATATAAGGGAGTATAATATTTAGGGAAAATAATATCTTTTAATATATATATTAATTAAATCGAATATTTAAATAGGCAATATTTATAAATAATACGTAAAAAATAAATTATATTATATAATATTATATTAATATTTATGCCAAACCAGTTAAATCGCTTATTATAGGAAAAATATGGATTAAAGCAAAAAAGGCCCTAAAAACGGAATTCGTAAACAGAAATACCTTCCAAAAAGGCCGTAATATAATAAACCTAAAACGCTTCGCCTATTAAAACTGGCCCATAAAAAATATTAATTAATAATGGTTATATATCGCGGGGTAAAAACGCCGGCTCGCTTAATATAAGGAAAACCATACGGGTTATATTAATAATATTATTTTATCGAACGCATTCCTAAATACCTTTAATAATATATTATAGGCTTAATTATATAATTTTGTAAAAATTATAAATAACGACCTATACCTCGGAACCTATAAAGAACTCCTTTAAAAATTTAAAGCGTTTCTGGATTAATATAAGAAAACGATAAAGTTATTCGGAAATAAGTTTTAATAGGAAAAAAAAGGGACCACCGCCCGTATTAAGAAAGCCGCGCATAACCCCATCGACCCTTAGTTTTAATAAGCCAACCAATATAATATAACCAAAATGGCCCAAAGGAATTAAACCGACCCCCGCGATTTACCGCCCGCGCTCCGATTATAAAAAAGCGATAAAATACCTATTAACCGATTAATCCTGCCTAAAATAATTAAATAAGACCTAATTAAAAAGCTAAGTACTTTAAACGTAATTAATATATATATATTATTAAATTAAAAAATAGGCGAAAAAGTAAAGGTGGTATTGGATAATGGTAGAATTAAGGAAAATAAGCCTTAATATAAAAACCACCATAAGTATAATTTTAATTAAACATATTAAATTAAACGGGACCAAACGCGGGGATTTTATTATTTTTAGGCCGAATTCCCCTAAAAAACCAATATAATTCTTTTAAAGATTTTAAAGGTATAAGTACTCCTTATATTAATAACCAATTTTAATAAAAAGCCCTAATATTAAATTAAGGTAATAAAATATTATTAATATTTAAAAAAAATAACCATATATTATATAATTACTTATAAAATATTTAAGATTCAATTAACGGAAATTTTTATAAATACCCCTTTTATTAAATACCAAAATAGGACTTCGAAAAAAACGAATATAATACCTGGCCTATTAAAACGTTTAATAATATTATTATATAAGGAATATTAATAAAAATAATATTTCTACGGTATTATAAATAAAAAAAGGTGCCTAAGGATTAATACGATTAGGTATAAAAGGCCCAAAATATAATTATAAAAAACCCCTAATTTTTAAAAAATACGCCTGGCCTAATTAATAAAAAGGACCAGGTACCTTAAATACGCCAGCCATAAATAAACCTAACTAATAAGGTTTATAAAATACCCAGGAATAATAATATTTAAAATAATTAATTATTTATTATATTAAAAGGTAAAATAATAATGGTTAAGAAGTATTTATAGGAAAGCTGGGAGAATATAAAAGCGGAAATAATAATGGAAGCTCTTATTATTAATATTTATAATAAAACGGCGTAAACGGTTTTTAATTATAATTAGGAAAAAATTAAAAGAGGATAAGGCAGGCCCCTAAAAAGAGCAAGAATGGAAAATAAGGTTAAAACGGCTGGGGAAAAAAAAGGCGCCAAAGGAAAAAAGAAGGATTCTGGCCATAAAAGAGTATTGGGCGCGATAAAGGAGAAGATGGAACGCAGTATATAAAAAAAAGAAAAGGCGCCCTTAAATAATAAGTATAAAAACCCCCTAAAATTTACGAACCTAATTTTTTAAAAGATAATGGAAAAATAACTTGTGAAAATTATAGGGAGGCCTTACGGGTTAATAATTACAGAGGTATTATAAGTATTATAATTTATAAGAATAATTTTATAAAAAAAACTGGTAGGTAAAATAAGGGTAAAGGAAATTA
This sequence comes from Zalerion maritima, assembly GCA_022664585.2. Classification (NCBI taxonomy): domain Eukaryota; kingdom Fungi; phylum Ascomycota; class Sordariomycetes; order Lulworthiales; family Lulworthiaceae; genus Zalerion; species Zalerion maritima. Next base: position 3,461 of record JAKWBI020000986.1, read on the forward strand.
TTAATGAAATTATTTATAAGGGTAAAAAATTAAAGAAATATTAATAGGTAATTTTAAATAGGCCTAATATTTACCAAATAATTAAAATAAAGGTACGATTTGTTAATAATATACCCCTAAAGGAATTAAAATTTATAAACCTTATATATAATTAATTATATTAATAATATAAGTGTATAAACTTTAGGGTTTTATTTTTAAACCTACCAGGCGGCCTAAAAGCGGTAATATTAAAAGGAGAAAAGGCAATCTTTTATTTAATTAATATTCCTAACCCATTGGTATTAATCCCTTTAATAATCCCCTTTTTCCTTTACCCGAGCCCGTATATATTAATATATATAAAAGGGCCAAAGAATAGGCTGGCCAGGGCTATTATAAATATAAGCGTAAAAGCCAATATTTTAAAACGAACCTATATTTAGGAATACGGTTTTAAGGCTTATTAAACGCGAATTGCGTTTTTTAATTATAATGGCCAAAAGACCAATTCAGCCCTGGTTATACGGCAATGGGTGCACGTTTTTTTAAAACCTAAACGTATTATATAGAACTTTTTCGTATTAAAAAAAAATCGAAAAGGGGTATTAAAAGTAATATTAAAAATACCTTTTATTATAATAACGGGGTGGAAATAATATTATAATAAAAAGCGTAATATATTAATCGGGAAGTTCGAAATAAAAAAAAATTATTATATTATTATTATTATAAACCTAACCCTGGAAAAAAAACGTGGAAAAATACTCCGTAATATTTATTTTTAAAGAATAAAGGTTTTTAGGAAAATATAAGAAGCCCTTATAATTTAACCAATAAAAAAAAAGAGGCCAGTATAGGATTAGGGAAACCCCGTATTGGTAAAATTAAAATCCCTGTTTATATAATAAAAGATTTAAATTCGGATAATAAAAAAATAATAGCTTAATTTTTTATAAAGGAAATTAAGCGCCTTATAAAAAAGTTTAAGGAGAATATGCCTATAAAGGGGTATATTAATGGGCCGTAAGAAGGAAAAAAACCTTTTAAATGGAAAAGTCTAAACCGGAAAATTAAATATAAAGGTTACCCTTTACCAGCCAAAAGGGTAAAGGTATAGGAAGCCTTATAATTACCCACGGAACCGTAATTATAAAAAAAGAATTACCAAAAAAAAATTAAATATTTTTCCCGGAAAATATTATAAGGGTAATAATCGGAAATTACGAAATAATAAAAGGAGAATACGAGATTTTATTATTAACGAAATCCTAGGCATTAGTAAAGCCTAGGAGGTATTTCCCCTTAATAATACCAATATTATTAATATTTTTACTATATATAAACGTATAACGAATAAAATAAAGCCCGTAAATATTCGAGTAAGGTATAAAACGGCCCCCGTAAACCCGGACTGGTATAAAAAAAATGGGTAAAAAATGAATTATTAAAAAAAAATCGCAATAATATTAAATAAAATAAATACGTTTACCCATAATTATATAAGGCAGGGTATAATGGCATTAGGCTTATATTAAAAAAAAGGAATAAAATTTTAAAATCCCTCGGGGAATTATATGGGGAAAAATAAAGGATATTTATAAATATATTTATAAATAAAAAATAAATTTTAATATAGTCCTGGAAATATTTAAGTAAAATTAACCTTAATATAACCCCTCCCTAAAAAATCGATACGGTATTTTATACAGGGTGGTAGGTTAAAAATATTCCCATCCCTAAAGTATTAATAATGGTAATAATCGAAATACTTAAAAAGCGAAAAAAAAAGGGGTAATTAAGCTAAACCAAATAGCGTACCGTAACCCCTAATTCCTAATTAAAAAAAAAGATAAAAAGTACCGCTTAATTAATTTAATAAAAAGGCTTAATTCGGTTATAACTTATAATATTTTTATACCTTTAATTACCAATAAGTTTATAATAAATATAACCTATTACCAGCTTATTTTATTCCTGGATTTTTACTCCGAATATAACCAGGTAATACTTAATTTAAAATCCCGAAATCTTATTACCTTTATAATATTCGCCGGCCTATTTAAAATAACCACGCTTTTGTAAGGAAAAATAAATAATATTACTTAATTTTGCAGGATTATTTCCATTATTCTCCTAAGTTTTATTCCAATAATATACAAAACACTTATTAATAATATTACGATTAAAGGTTTTATTATTATATATAATGGGCGAGAAATTTACCCAGGGGTACGATAATACGTGGCCGAACATATTAGGAATTTAAATTAAATATTATTACAAAATAAACTGGCCGGGATTATAATCTTTATAATTAAATTTAAATAATGCCAAAGATTAACCGTAATAATAGGTTTTATATGCGGAACAAATGGCCGTAATCCTAAACAGGCCAAGATTATTAAAATTAAAAAATAAACGGTTTTTAAAAATATATCGAATATTAAAAAATTTATTAATATGGTGGTCTTTTACCGAATATTTATTAAGGATTTTACTTATATTATTAAACCCTTATACAAACTTACCCGTACAGGGGCGCAGTTTATTTGGGAGGAAAAGTATATAAAAATAATAAAGATCCTTAAATAAGCCCTAATATTGCCCCCAATTTTAATCAAAATTAACTACTCCCCAAAGGTAGGGCGTATTATTATTGGAGCAAACGCATTAGGAACCGGATGGGGAAGATGGATGCGGCTAATGTAATGTATCAGCTTAACAGTAATACTGCTAACCTACCCGAAGCACTTATTACCAAATGGATCGCATAAATACGGTAATTCGATTTTAATATGGAGCATATATTAGGAAGTAAAAACGCTGTGGTAAACGCGTTATTATAAAAGCCCCCAAAACCCTTAAACAAGGAAAATAATAAATTGAAGAAAAGTATCGAAAATTTTATTAATATATAATTATATATGCTTAGTGCTATATAGGAGTGGAGGGATATTAAAATTTTGGGAGGAAAAATATAAAGCGATAAATCCTAAAAAATAGCGTATTTTTTTACCACCCTACAAAAACCGAGCGATATTCCTTATAAATTATTCTTTTACTAAAAAAAGAAGGCTTTAAATTACCTAATAAGGGACCAAAAGCTTTGGCGCAAAACCTTAAAGGATAAATTATAACCATAATTGGTGGTTAATAATAACCAAACCCGGAAATATATTATTTAAAATAAATATATTTATAAAGGGTATACAAAACGGAACGCTATATTTAATTTTATCGTTTAATATTATTATTAAAAAAAATAATAAAAGCAAATGTAAAAAGTATTAAAAACCTGCCCAATTTATTAAAAGCGAAACCTTTAAAAGTTTAAAATACCGTTAAAAATCTTCAACCTTATTTTAACCCCCTTTTTTAAAATTTCGCACAATATTTTTTAAATACCATTGAAAAAAGGGTATATTTATATTATACAGGCCAAATATAATTTAATAAAATATATTAAAGGGCAACCATTATAAAAAACCATCGTAGGGTAAATGGCTAATTTTATTTAATAAAATATAATTTATATGTATAAAATATATGGGAAATTGGTAATTAATAAAGGACCGGAAAACCGAGGGTTTTTAAATAAATTTATAAAGCGAATAGGCCTAATTAAAATTACGGTATTAATATATAATTTATAATTATAAGGGGGAATAAAACACCACCATTGAAGTATTAGGGATATATTATTAAAATTAAGCGGTAATTAGGTTAACGCGTACCCAGGGGTATTAATGGTATAAAGAATTATAATAAACCAAATTATAGGATTCTTTCCATACGTATTATTATACGGTTAAAAAATGGTCACCCTTATTAAAATGGGGCTCCTTATTTGAAGAATAATTAATTAAAAAGGTAATATACCGTACGCGGATTTTTTGGCGAAAAGAAGCCGGGCAATAAAACGGAAAAAAACGGACTTAATAAAGGCAGCCCGAATTTTACAACGGAATGAGGAAACCAGGGCTAAGTACGTGGATAAAAGAAATAGCGGGAAAATAAGGAAGATTTTATTAGAAAAAGGGAATTTAATATTATAATAAATACCAATTATAAGAATTAAAAGTATAAAAAATAAATAAAACCCTTAATAAATAAAACCTTATATTATTTATAAACTTTCGAATAAAAAAAGAACGGTGCGATTTAGGGAACCTTATAAAGGGAGCCCTGCCTTTAAACGTATAATCGGGAATAATAAGGTTAAAAAATTTATCCAAAAAAACAAATGATAAAATAAACCGGCAGGAATTAATAATAATATTTAAAAAAAAATAGGAACCTTATTTAAAATAAAATAATAAAATAAAAAATGATTATATAGGATTAAGTAATAAGGAGGATAATTTAAAAGGCCATATCGGGGATAATATATTAAAAAATTCAAATAAGGATTAATACCGAACGGTAATATTTTATAATAATAATTAGGAGGAAAAAAATAATTTAACCGAATATATTATTATAATATTACGGCCAAAATAGCCATATAATATAAAAGAATTAAACAATACAAAGCGGGAATCGGGAAAAGTACCTTTTTTAAAAATAACGAAAAAAGTACGATTTTAAATCCTAATAATAACCACGGAAGAATTCGGTGATATTCCTTTTATAAAGGAATAAAGCTATATAATATTATAAAATCTTTAAAGGAATTACCATATAAAAGAAAATTCTCCCTTTTTTTATATCCCTTCCCTTGTATAATAATAAGCCCCCAACCAGTTTAAAACCAAATATTATAAAAGGATCCAGTAAAAACCACATATTCAAGGCTCCGTTAATAGCCCGAAATATATATATATATATATATATAAAACCATATCCCTTTATTTAAAAATCTAAAAAGAAATATTTATATATATTTTTTTTTTCGTTCTTATACCATACCAAATAGCCCTATCTTAAACTATTTACAAATAATAATTAAAAATAGCATTTTAATTTTTTAAAAAAATTACCCTTTTAAATTTTAATTCGTTCGTTTAATTTATATAAAAAAAAGGGCGGGATCCTTATTTAAAGGATTATACGCAAAAGTAAAAATTCCTTTATAAAAAAATTTAATTTCTTATATTAAAGGACGCCATTAAATAATCCTATATAATATAATTTTTATTTTAATAATAGCGAAAACATTAATCGCGGAATAAAAAAATTATGGTTTAATTTTAAAAAGTTTATAATATTTATTATTCCTTATAAAAATGTAAACCCTCGCGACGAGTAAAAGCCTATAAGGCCGCCGTACCATTACCGCTATTTCCTTTAAAAACTTTACCTCGGCCATTCCCTCGATTATAAACGTTAAAAAAACCAGACCCTTACACCGATTATATAAAAAGCCTAATTAAACCGGGAATATTTTCAACCCCTAAATTTAAAACGTTTATAATTTTTAAAAAATTAAGGCCGCCGAAAATAATTTCGAAATAATCCTTTTAATATTTAATATTTTACTCCTATACCGTATTAGTAAATAACTTTTTAATACGGAATTTCTTATAAGGGGTATAATTATTATAAAAAGAATTAAAGGTTAAAATTAATATATATATTTTTAAGGCCTTTATTTTTGGTTATATAAACCTTACCAAATTAAAAATAATTACCATACCTATTCCCGGTATACCTAAAAACGGAAATATATTTAAAAAAAGGGAATATATAATAAATAAAATTATTAGGCTTTTAATTTTAAAAATAACTCGCCTACCCAAAGGTATAATATTTATAAGGGTTTGTATTCACCATACCCTTAAATTATACGGCTAATACTTATTAATAATAAAAATAAAAGGAGAAATATAAACCATTTATAATTTACCCTAGGAAATCTTTTATATAAAATGGGAATAATAATAGGCCGATTAACCCTTTTACGCAATATAAGGGCCAGTCTAATAGTTTTAAAAAAGGTTTTAAATATATCCAGGTTAATATATATGGCCATATAAATATAATTTAAAAAAGGGTCCTTAAATAGGCCAAATTGGAAATAATAAAGGATATTTTAAAAAAGTAATAATAATTAATCCTGCTTAATCTTAAAAGGTAAAAATGGAAAAGGTATAAAGGTGGAATAAACCATATAAATAAAATTAAAACCCGGCTTAAACCGGGTCCTTTTAATAAGGCTTAAAAATAACCTTAACGGAAAAATACCAAATTAAAAAGCCTAAACGGTATTATACCTAAAAGGTATTTTAATTTTAAAAACTGTAATCGTATATAAAGGTGGTTAATTTAGGGGGATTAAATTAAAGGAAAAGATAAAAAAAGACCTTTTAAATAAACCCTGGGAAAAAAAGCCCGGGCTGGTTTATTATATAAGGTTAAATTAATAAAAGGTATAAGGCGATAGGGGGGATAAAGGAAGCCGAGCCAAGCCGCTAAAATTAATGGTTAGGTTTTAAACTACCCGATTAATATGGCCTCGCGGCCTAGCCGGTAAAGGAAAAGGAGTAAAAATAATTACCAGGAAAATTAAAATTAAATAACCCTGTATAAAATTAATAATTTAGAAAGAATATACCTAAAGGAGGATTTCGGGTAATAATAAAAATAGCGTTAATTAAAAAAGCCGCCTAATTATAAATTAAACGCTTAATAATCCGAGTGCGGCTGTTTATAATATAAATCCCGGGCCCTTTTATAAAAGGAGGAAAAATGCGAGGGCGAGAAAAAGCAAAAGTTATATAATAAGGTATAGGAAAAAAAAAGGCTGGCTTATAGGTATAATAGGTTTAAAAAAACCAAAAGGCCTATTGGCCATTAATAAATATTAAATAAAAGCCAAAAGGTTAAGAAGTCCTTTATAAACCTTTTTATTATTACTTTAATTTAAATGGGATATATTTTAAAAGGATTAGGGAATAAATTAAAGAAAAAAGATAGTAAAGGGAGTGAGTGTTTAAGGGAAAAAGGGCTCGGAAAAAGGGAAAGAAATAAGGAATATATAAAAAGAAAAGTATTATAGGGAGAAAAAAGGTACCGATAAAAAGCATATAGGAGGAAGGATTATCGAAGGTATAGGAGAAAAAAAAGGGAAAAAAGTTAGGCCAAAATATTTATATAATTATTCGATTAAAAATGGGAGGCCCGCTAATAATTATAAAAATTATAAGAATTATAATGGTAATAAGGTAAAAGGGTAATAATAGGAATACTTAAGAAAATACCTATTTATTTAAAAAAATACCATTACCTGCCCAAAACCCGCCAGTATATTTAAACCTTATAAGAATAAATACCCCTTTTTCTCCCCCTAATATTTCCTCGATTTCTTCCAACCATACCATCCCCCAGCCTTAAATCTTTATAATATAATCCTACTTAGCTTATTTTCCATTTTAATTTAATTCCTTATTTTTAAATCCCTTTACCCTTTAAAAGCTTATACTACCCTTAATTTAAGCCCCGGCATTTAATACCTTTTTAACCCTTTTAACCTAAAAACTTTAATCCAAATATACCTTTTATTTCCTATTATTATTTAATAAAATAAAAAAACCCTAAATAGTATTATTTTAATAATGGGATATTATACTGTTGAGGGGTTAAGATTAAAAAACGAAACCAGCGCTTAAATGCCTAAATATTAATCGAAATTCTTGTTTAAATTATTCCGAAAGGTAATTTTTTATATAAAAGCCCTTATGAAACCTTAACGTTTATATAAAAACCAGGCCAATCTTTTACAAATTATTAAGGGGCCTATATCGAAATTATAAATCCATTTAATCGCTATTTATAAAACCTTCCTATTTTTCCAAAGGTCCTTTACCAGCCGTTTTGCCCTAAAAATCAAACTTTTTTAGCCTTGGCTTAAATTATTAATAAAGTTTAGATACATAAATGCTTTTAGGAGTATTGCTTCAGGAAAAATCGCCGTATTAGGGAAAGAATATACCGTTTTTATTTCCCCCGGAATTATTATAATTCCCTTACATTTATTAAGGATATAAATCCTAATATTTATATATTTATAGCGAAAAAAAACGATTAAAATTTTAACCAACTTAATCGTTTTATTTCCTTAATATGGCTGGTAAATACGGATAGTTCCGTTTATGGTAATATTAATATTATTATTAATTATATTATTAAATATTATTTTATGGTAAAAATACAGTTTATATTTTTTAATAATATAATAAAAGCAGTATTACCATTCATAAATACGAATAATCCACGCTTTTTTTTAGTATAAAAAGCAATAAATCGCCTTATTATTAAAAGGGATATATTAGGCCAAAAATTATAATATTATATTTAAGGCATGCCTTTAGCCTAAAGTTCCAGAGAAATTCTTAGTATTAATTACCGCCCTTTAAAAACCCAATAAAACCATTCTTATACTATTAATGGGAAAGTGTTAGCTGGCAAAATCATATATAAGCATTATTTTAATTATAAAAATATTATTAATATTTCCTTTCTAAACTGGATTTTATCTTAAACCATAAAATATAGCGACGCCGCCCTCGAGCCTGCCTAAGGGTCCCATTACATAAGCCATTATATAAAGGGGACCCGAACTATAAGGATTACCAGGATTTCTGCTGTATAAACATTAATTATAATTCTTTTTCTGTTTTTCCTTTCTGTTTTTGCTTTCTAATTTTCATTCCAATTTGTTTTCTGATTTTCTTTCTCGTTTTTTTTCTGTTTTCTTTTCTGTTTTTTTTTTGATTTCTTTTTCCGATTTTTTTTTCCGATTTTTTTTTCCGATTTTCTTTTCTGTTTTTCTTTTCTGTTTTTTTTTTTTCCTTTTGCTCTGAATTAAAACCTACCACTAATTATATTATTATAACTGCTTTTACACCATCCATTCTCCTTTAAAAATGCCTTACTTAAGGTTAATAACTATGCCTTTAAATTATATTCTTTGCCTTATTTATTTTGCCTGAATAATTATAATTATCCGGATAATTATTATAATAATTTAATTTAGCCTAAAATAATCGATGAATTTTTTAACAAGAAAATTATTAGGGAGGATTTAATTAATTTATGGTAAGCCTTAATTAATTAGCCTTTAGACTAGCCTAAAATTGACCTGGAACCTGGGTTAAGGCCTTATAATTTAAGCTTTAATCGGTTACCGTATATGGGAATATTTCCCATTATAAGTATTAATTATTAGAAAAATAAAAAGTTCTAATACCCCAAGTTTAATAGTTCCATTAATATATTTCCCATAAGAATTAAATTAATATTAAACCTTTATTAACGCCAGGTTTATAATTTAATTATGCTTAAATATTAAAATATTATGTCCAATATTAATAATAAGCAATTATTAATTAATATTAATATAAAAGGTGGAAATGGGAAATTTTATTGGGAATACGTAGTGAGCGTAAGCGAGCGAAGTATTCGCTTTCTAAAATCATTAAGCCCGTAAGGGATTACTAAGAGTTACAGGGGGGAAGTGGCTTAAAAGGTGAAAAGTGTGGAGTCCTTCCTAATTAGGCGAACAACCACTTTTTTATAATTTACAGGTATATTCACTAATATAGGTATATTAAATAAAACATTTTTATTATTTTATAATATTTAAAAACCCTTATTAATAACTCCAAAAAAAAGCTATAAGCTTATTAATAAACTGAGAAATATATTTAATGTGGTTTTCCCATATGGTCTAAGCCCCATACAACTAATAAAAAAACGCCTGTGCATTTATTATTTTATAAATATATACTTACCCGTATCCACCGTAATAAAAATGATAGAAAGAAATGGATTTTATAAAAATATTTATTAGAAGTTTGGCTATATAAAACATATTTTTGCTTATTTTTACGATTTTCTTTTCCCTATTATATAATACAGAAAGGGTTATTATATATAATAAAAAAAGAATTACGGGGGGGGTTATATGATTTAACTTATTATGCATCATTTTTACAAAAGCTATTTTTTAAATATATACTTGCCCGTATCCACCGTAATAAAAATGATAGAAAAAAATGGATTTAATAAAAATGCTTATTAAAAGTTTGGTTATATAAAATATATTTTTGCTTATTTTTACGATTTTATTTGCGTTTTTAATATTATTTTTAAAATTCATTATGGTCGGAATCGTAAGGCGGGTAGGGGCGTGCGGACCATATGCCCAACCATATTATTATATGGCTTTTCGTAAATGCACTCCAGGCCGCATCGGCCCGAATAAATTAAATAAAAATAAATAAAAATAGGCAAAATACTGTTTAAATAATTATCCTTTAATTCCAGCTTTTCTTACATTTTTACGATTTTATTTGCATTATATATA
>JAKWBI020000987.1:0-13699 GCA_022664585.2 Zalerion maritima
AAGCAAGGGATATATGTATTAATATTAAAAAGGAAATATATTATTACAAACTATAATGGAATAATATTAAAAGTCCTGTTTTGCCAATCTAATACCTTCGCCTACGGTGTTTTCCCCTTACTCGCCTTTTTAAAAATATTTAAATCAAATAAACGATTAAATAATAAATCCTTAAGGCTTTCGAAAAATAGAAAATAAATTTTAAAATATTAATGAAAATAGCTGGATTTTTGGCAAATCAGATAATATTGACCCTATTTAACTTTTACTAACCGTGAATGTACCTAATATAAAACTTTAAAATTATAATGTAATGCTTAAATAAAATGCTAAAAATAAAACAATATTGTAAAAAAAAGGCCGTACATAAAAGAATTTTTGTATTAATATTATGTATTTTATTTTATTTTATTTAGGCCGATACGGGCAAGTGTGCATATGCCAAAAACCATATAATAATATAATCGGGTATATAATCTAACCGACTCTAATTCTTTTCCCACCTAATAATTCCCTTTATAATATATTTTATAAATAAAGTATAAAACCGCAAATAAAGCAGTAAAAATGAAACAAAAGTTATAATTAAAAGATAATTATTAAAGTATTATGTTATATATTTCTATTTATTTTTATTTATTTTATTTAACCGTATATGGCCTGGTATGTATGGCAGGTATATTTTTACCAAAGTTAAATAATAATGTGATTAGTTATATAATTAACCCGAGCCAAATTGTTTCCTGTCCCACGATTATATTTATAAAAACCTTTAAAAATTAAGTAAAAACCGCGAATAAAAAGGTAAAAATAAAATAAAAGCTGCGATTAATAAATAATTATTTAAATCATATTTTATAAATCTTTATTTTATTTAGGCGGATGAGGCCTGGTGCGTATGGCAGGTGTGCATTTGCCAAAGCCATATAATAACGTGGTTGGTCACATGATAAGCCCGCCTCTGATTTTTTCGCCGCCCAACTCCATCCGTAGTAAATTCTACAAATAATATGTATAATACAAATAAAATCGAAAAAATATAAGAAAAGCTGCCGTGGGAAGGTAATATTATAAATATTATTTTTCCAATTTTTATATATTTTTATGTATTTCATTTAGGCGGATGCGGGCTGGTATGTATGGCAGGTATGCATTTACCAAAGCCATATAATAATGTGGTTGGTCATATAATAAGCCCGCCCCCGAATTTTTCGCCGCCCAACTTTATCCGTAGTAAATTTTACATATAATATATAGAATGCAAATAAAATCGTAAAAATATAAAGAGAGCTGCCATCGGAAGGTAATACTATAAATACCATTTTGCCGATTTTTATTTATTTTTAATCCTTTTAATCGGGCGGATGCGGCCAAATTTATTACTGCCTACATACTATGCAACAAAATCGATGGTCACATGATTAGCCCGCCCCCGAATTTTTGGCCGCAGCTTTTCGCCGCCCAACTCCATCCGCAGTAAATTTTACAAATGATATATATAATGCAAATAAAATCGTAAAAATATAAGAAAAGCTATTATGGGACGGTAATATTATAAACATCATTTTGCCGATTTCTATTTATTTTTAATCCTTTCAATAGGGCGGATGCGGCCAAATTTATTACTGCCTATATATTATACAATAAAATCGATGGTCACATGATCAGCACTCCCCTTATTTCTTCCCGCCTAACGATTCCGTCCATAGTAGATTTTAGAAATCAACCAAAAAACGCAAATAAAATCGTAGAAATATATTCAAAGTTGGAATGGAAATATAATAATTTAAATATCATTTTGCCGTTTTTTATTTATTTTTATTTAATTTATTCGGGCCGATGCGGCCTGGAGTGCATTTGCCAAAAGCCATATATTAACGTGGTTGGGCACATGATCCGTACGCCCCTACCCGCCTCACGATTCCGTCCATGGTAGATTTTAAAAATCAACCAAAAAACGCAAATAAAATCGTAGAAATATAATCAAAGCTGCAATGGAAATATAATCATTTAAATATTATTTTTCCGATTTCTATTTAATTTATTCGGGTGGATGCGGGCAAGTATGTTTATTTTTATAAACCTATATACATTAAATGGTAAATTATATAATTAACCGACGCTGATTTTTTTCCCGCCACACGATTCCGTCCATAATACATTTTAAAAATCAACCAAAAAACGCAAATAAAATCGTAGAAATATAAGCAAAGTTATAATGGAAATATAATCATTTAAATGTCATTTTTCCGATTTTTATTTATTTTTATTTAATTTATTCGAATAAATACGGGCAAATATGTTTATTTTTATAAACCTGTATACGTTAAGTCGTAAATCACGTGATTAACCGCCGCTGATTTTTTTCCCGCCATACGATTCCGTCCATAATAGATTTTAAAAATTAACCAAAAAATGCAAATAAAATTGTAAAAATAAATAAAAATATAATTTATATAACAACGCGTTTAATAAATATTTTTATAAACTCTATTTATTTTTATTTACTTTATTACGGCGGATACGGGCAGATATATATTTGCGCCATGAAAAATGCACAGACGTTTTATTATTGGTTATATCGGGCTTAGACGATATGGGAAAACCATATTAAATGTATTTCTCAGTTTATTAATAAGCTTATAGTTCTTTTTTAAAATTATTAATAAGGGTTTTTAAATATTATAAAATAATTAAAAAAAGCTATTCCATTTAATAATTTTAATAAATATAAATGTAAAATCTCGTGGTATTATTTTTCGTCTAATTAGGAAGGACTCCACACTTTTCGACTTTTAAGCCAATTCCCCCCTATAAGTCTTAATAATCCCTTACGGGCTCAATGATTGTAAAAAGCGAATACTTCGCTCGCTTACGCTTATTACGTATTCCCAATAAAGGCTGCGAATCTAAAAGTTAGGGGGATAAAAGTAAAAAAAAAAAAAACGAGATAATACCGTTATAAAAGTAAAAAGTAATATAAAAGTAAAGGTACCAATACCATTCCTTTATTTCCCGATTATTCCGCCTTAAAATTGCTTTTTTTTTTCGCCCTTTCCCTGGCCGGCCGTCCCTTTTTTTACGGCGGCTTATACTTATCCCGGGGTTTAGGTGTAGTTAGGAAAAAGGTAATGTTTTAAATTATATCGGAAATATTTAAATAATTTACCGGTTTTATAATTAAGCGGGGTTTTCTTTCCCTTTTTTTAATTAATACCCTTTTTATTATAATATGGTGGTATAAACCAGGTTTAATTTCCCCCTTTCTTTTAGGAGTACTTTCCCCTTAAATTTCGCTAGGGTTTTATTAATCCCTTGCCCTTTTTTCCCTGGGTTTTTATTCTTTTTAACCTTAATATATAAAATCGGTTACATAATATTTAGGCCAAATTAATTATACCCATTTTTATAATAGGTTTAGAATTACCGTGTATATTAGTATTATTAATAAGGGCTTATATTAATTTAATGTAAAATACTTAAACCTTTATTTTTTTATTAATATTTTTAAACAGGTTTTCTAAAAATAAAGGGTAATGGTGAAATTCCTATAAGGATTAGACTTCCCTTTAATACGCGTTTTTTAATAATTATTAAAGCGTATAATCCTTATTTTATACATTTTTAAGCTAAGTTTTAATCCAAATACGGAATATTATTTAATTATTTTGGATTTGTTCCTTTAACATTTTACTTTTAAGGGCGTTTAAATTTTTTTGCCAATATTATTAAATATCGGGCGCTATATAATTATTCGTATGGAGGATTTTTTTATAATCCTTACGGTATTTCTTGCGATCTTTATTAAAAGCGCATTAAAGGTTTATTTTTTAAATATTATATTAACGGAAGGCAGTAATAATTAAAATGGTAATAATATTAATGATTTTAATATTAAGTTGTTTATTATTTAATAATAAATCGCTTTATTTTTAATAATATTTCGCCCATTGTTGGTTTTTCTCGAGTTTAGCCAGTTCCGCTTCTAGCGTTTATTATTAGCGCTTTAAATTTCGAATATATTTAAATTAGGTAATACGATTAGCGTAATATTATTCGAGAATATAAAAATTAAAATTTCCCTTTTTTCGAGGTAGTTCCTTTTTATTATCATTATTTAGGATTAAGTGGTTATATAATAGCGGAACGGGGGCGTTTTATTAGGATTAATACGCCAGTTCGTTTTTATCTTTATTATAAAAATTCGATCGTCCGTTTTTTATTTTTAATATTTTGGGTAATTAAGGGAAGAAAAATAAGAATTATAATACGGTTTATAGGTTTACCCTATGGGAAGGTTAGGTAAGGTGTAAAAGATTAGAATAAATGGGATGGTAATAAGTATATTATAACCAGTTTTTTTAAAAGCTTATTTTATTTTTAAAAAAGAAGCCAAATTCCTTTATTTTTACGTCCCCTGGGGGGATCGCTTATATTATATTAAGAGATCCTTAGCGTTTTATCCCAGGAAGCCTTTCCGTACCAGTCCTGGGTAGGTCCCGGGTAGGTCGACGTTCCTTATAATATTATTATTCTGAGGCCTTAATAGGTCCCGTTTTTTGCGTACCGCGCTTTACGCTTAAGGATTTTAGGCTTTATAAGTATTCCGCTTTACCATTTTTCTTAATTTCTTTACCCCTTATTCTTAATTAGTTCGCTTTTGGTAATTATTAACTTGCCGCCTTTTTATAAGGCCGGGCGTAATATTAATTAATTTGCTTAGACTAAAAGGCCTTGCCTTACCTTTCCCTAAGCTTTAAATCTCCTATAATTTCCTTACCGCATATTTATTTCCTCTTTGGCCGCCTTTTTGGGTAATGAAAATAAGGCGCCTTCGGAGGGGTGGGGAATTAATTATAATTAAATGGGTGAGAGCCAAAAGGTTTAGCGTTTATAACCTATAAATTATAATGATCGCCATATTCTTTCTTTATTACGGTCCGATTATAATAAAGCGTGGAACCCCCAAACCTTTGTTTAAATAAGTTCGGTTTTCGAAATCTTTCCTTTTTCTTTTTTAATAAGGCCTATATAAAATTACCCTTGTATTAAATTCCTTAGGGGGGGTCGACCTTAGTTTAAACGGGCGATTTGTATTTTTCCAAGCCCCTTAGGGGATGTTTCCCCTGGTATTTATTAAATCGGGCACGGGCTTTAATATTTATAAAAAAGAAATTTGATTAAAAAAACGGTGGGATTAGGCCTCCTTTTAAAAAACGATTTAATAATTATAAAAACTAGTATTAATTTTCCCCTATATTTTAAAACGCTTAATGGTTTTAATCCTTCCTTTTCTTTTGCACTTTAAAAAACGGTAAAGGTATTTTATAATGCCTGTTTTTACTTACTGGGTCTTAGCCGGGATTACGCAAGTTATCCCCCCGCCATATAATTTTTGAGATTTTTTATAATTATAATATGCTTTTATAAATTAGGCCCGGGTATTGGATACTCCCTTTTGCTTATAAATAAAATACTAATATTACTTAGCTTTACCTGTTCTTTTTCTAAATCGGATAAAAACTCCTCCGTAATCTTTACCTTAATATTATTATCCCCTTAACCGGAATTACGTAAATTATTCCTCCGCTATATATTTTTTAGGATTCTTTTTATAACCGTAGGTAAGATTACAATACGAGCCAGTTTAGTGGCGCCTTATTTAGCCCCTAAGCTTCCGCTATAATTTTAACCAATCCTAATTATCCTTTGTTTTAAAACTTCTTTAATAATAAACGGGCATTTTTACTATTTTCCCCTGTATTTTAAATTTAACCGGAATTATGTAAACTATCCCTCCGCCATATAATTTTTAGGATTCTTTATAATTATAATACATATAAAACTAAAACTGGGCTTATAAAAATATTCTTTTTATTTAAAAATAAAATTATAGTCCTGTTTTTCTTTATATGTATTAATACTTTTAATAATCCCTTTTTTCCTCCTTTTATAACCGAGTAAATAAAGGCTTTCTTATTAAATCGCGCCTTAATTTTACGCCGGCCTTCCGTAATATAATGGGGGTTTAATTATTAATTATTTATTAATTATTTTACTTATAAGGGTGTAATAAGGGTATATAGCTTTATTTAATACTCGAAGCCTAATCCTTTTTTGGCCTTTTTACCGCGATTATATACGCGTTTTTAACCGGTACCGGACCCATTTCGGAATCGAATTCCCGTTATTTGGCTTTGGCCTTTATAGGTTTACAATACTGCCAGCATAATCCTATGGCGCCATAAAGCTTCCCTATTATTCCTTGTTTTAAAAAAATAAATTCCATGGTTTTTCCGTAATAATAAATTATTTAAAATATAAGTGGTTAATTTCCGAAAGGCTTTTAAGCTTTATATATTATATAAGTTTACCCAGCTTTCTTTATTACTGCCCCTAATTTACCGTTTTTATTATATCCTAAGGGTAATGTATTTTTAACCTGATATTATATTTTTACGACCGTGGGAAAAAAACTGCCCCCCCTAAGGAGTGCAGCTTGCGCAATTTCTTAGGCGTATATATTGCGGTATATTAATCGGTTTCTAGCTTTATTATAATATAAATGTCCGCTTCAAATTTTGCAATATAATATTATAAACCTTTTATTAATATACCGTAAAAGGGTTTTCCCACCTTAATATAATAATTTCCGGGGATTATTATTTATATTTATTAATATAATCCCGTACAGTACTATTCCGTAATTATAATTATTGATCCAAATTAATTAGGGAGAAAAATAATAAAGGGATTCCTTAAATTTTGTTCCCAAAAAACGCAGGCTTATTATTAAACTTTAAGTTTATAAATCCTGGTTAAACCTTTAAAAAATATAACGGGGAATAAGTTTGATAATCTCGCTATATGATTAATATTGAAAACCAAATTATTCGGTTTGGTTAAACCTTTGATTACGTATTTAAAAATGGTAACGCTTTAAAAAATATAGAATAATCCTATATAGGATTATTGTTAAATAATAATATAATATTTAAGGGAAAACATAATATATTCAATAATAATTACATTTTTATATTTAAAATTTTACCGCTATGGTTTATTGCCCTTTTAAAAGTCCCATAATTCCCGGGGGTTCTTTTAGCTTTTTATATAATCCTATGTAAAATTTTTTAAGGCTTGAAATTAGCTATTTAAGTAATTACGCCGGGCGTAGGTCTTTGTTATAAATGCAGCGAGGGATACCTCCGGCACCGTTATAATAATCTATTAATATAAAAGGAATGCTTAAAAAATATTACCTATTTATAAAGATTCTTATTGTAAAAATAAAGATTATTATATAATATGGTAATTGCACCAAATTATTAATATTTTGGCCGCATAAGCCTATCGAAATAATTAGGCTTACGTAATAAATCGATATTATTTATAATACAACGACGGTAATATATATAAATATGCTTAGGATTAAAAACAGCGCCGCCGCGGTCTAGCTGCCCTGCGAAGTAATAATAATTGGGAATACGTAGTGAGCGTAAGCGAGCGAAGTATTCGCTTTCTAAAATCATTAAGCCCGTGAGGGATTACTAAGACTTACAGGGGGAAACTGGCTTAAAAGTCGAAAAGTGTGGAGTTCTTTCTAATTAGGCGAAAACCAATACCACGAGATTTTACATTTATATTTACTAAAATCATTAAATGGAATAGCTTCTTCTGATTATTTTATAATATTTAAAAACCCTTATTAGGAACTTTAAAAAAGAGCTATAAGCTTATTAATAAATTAAGAAATATATTTAATATGGTTTTCCTATATAGTTTAAGCCCGATATAACCAATAATAAAACGTCTGTGCATTTTCTATAGCGCAAATATATATCTGCCAGCATCCGCCGCAATAAAGTAAATAAAAATAAATGGAATGTATAAAAATATTTATTAAACGCATCGCTATATAAATTATATTTTTATTTATCTTTGCAGTTTTATTTGCGTTTTTTGGTTGATTTTTAAAATCTATTATGGACGGAATTATATGGCGGGAAAAAAATCAGCGGCGGTTAATTATATGATTTACCACTTAATGTGTACAGGTTTATAAAAATGAACATACTTGCCCGTATCCACCCCAATAAATGAAATAAAAATAAATAAAAATTGGAAAAATGATATTTAAATGATTATATCTCCATTGCAGTTTTGATTATATTTTTACGATTTTATTTGCGTTTTTTGGTTGATTTTTAAAATTTACTATGGACGGAATCGTGTGGCGGGAACAAAATCAGCGGCGGTTAATCATGCGATTTACCATTTAATGTATGCAGGTTTATAAAAATAAACATACTTGCCCGCATCCACCCTAATAAATTAAATAAAAATAAATAAAAATCGGAAAAATAATATTTAAATAATCATATTTTCATTGCAACTTTAATTATATTTTCATCATTTTATTTGCGGTTTTTATTAAGTTTTAAAGATTTTCCACCAAAAGTACCTTATAACGGGAAAAACTTTAATTGGTTATTAATTATATAACCTATTTATTATCCCTATTCCTATTGGCATTTTCACTACTCTAAAGATTTCCTTTCCATATTATAAACTTACCCTTTATAATAATACCCTTTCTAAGCAAATATTTTAATAATAAATTCCCATAATTTGCCTATTTGGCAAGGAAATAAAAAATGCTCTCGGTATTACCAAACCTTTAATATATGGGAATATTTTCGGTCTTATAATATTCGTTTTTAAAAAAAACCTACAAAATTTTATTTAAATTATAAAACTTTATTTTAATAATTAAATAATAAACGAACCTTTACTGTTTTAAGCCCGCCCCAATATGCATTAACCAGACGGCGGAGTAATAATAATTTATAAACTACGGTATATTAATTTAATTTCCTTTTTTTTTCCTTTATTTTTATAATATTAAACTAACTTTTTAATATATTAATAGGCATAACCACCACCACCCCCTAATTTTACCATTCCTATCCCAATAAATTCTTCGTTTAATCCTTCATCCTTTTTATTTGTCCCCTCGCACTTATCCCGAAGTAAAAGCTTTAACCAATTATAATTAAGGGTATTTATTAATATTTCTTTATTACGGTTATTATTATTATAATATTTTTATTAATTTATTTTATAGGCTTTTACATCGACTCTTTCTTCCTCGGACCCTTTTATTATTTCTACGGCATCCTTTATTCCCTTACCCTTTTATTCCCTAAATATTTTACCCCCTTCCCCTTTTAATAATTCTTTAATTATTCCCTCCTTTTTAAATTCCCCTTCACCTTTTACCATAACCGGTACCGATTATTTGGATTTTCAATTAAATTATCCCCCCCCCTATAATTCAACGGTAATAAATCCATTACTTCCTTTCTAATAACCTTTTATTTCCGCCAATAATATTAATTTAATGCAAAATTTCCATTCTGTATTAAATAAATCCATAATGGAATTTTATTTCCGTTGCCAAGAAAAATGGTTTAATATGGATTTATTAGAGGAAGGACTTTGCCGAAAATACCGAATTAAAAACGATAAAAAGGCTCCCGATGAGCCTTTTTTTCATTCGGTAGAGAATAACCTGGATTTTGGCCCTATACCTAATCATTTGCCTAAGCTTTTTTAAATAAAGCAAATAATGATTTTTAAGGTGTATACTTTCAGTTAAGTACACCAGGTACGGGGGGCATAATATCGGTATAAAGGCCATTATATAAACTTTACAAAAAATATTACCAAGGTATGTTTTTTTTTTTATAATTTATTTTTCTAATATTTTTATTAATATATTATTTTTCCAGGTTTATTAATAACTTCCATTATTTCCAGAGAATTTGGAAATTATTATTATTCGGCCTAAAGACTACCAGGAAAATCCCCACTTTGCTGATCAGCATAAGGGGGAATTTAACGTTAGAAAATTAAGGATTAAGGTATTTATTTTTTCCGTATTTATTCCTTTTCCTCTTTATTTTTTATTATTTATTAATTTATTATATAGACCTGGCTGCTTTATTTAAAGCAAAACCATCCTGGTTATAAGGACATCGATATTTCCTTATAAATAATACAGAAGTTACCAGATAAGAGGGATATTTTCGATTAAATCCCTATTATTATTAGTGATACTGTTTCTATTAATAATTTAACCACTAAGGATGAAGAGTAGTTTATAAATGACCCATTTATGGTAAGCGTTTTTAATTTACAGTTTAATAACCTGGAAATTAACCAGTTACGGGCCGAAATTCGTTAATAATATAATAAAAATAGGGTAAATACTAGCCTTACCGTGCTTTTAGTACCCATATACCGGTTTACCCCTATTAACGAATATAATAAATCCCTAGTATTATTTAATAATGCTTTTCCCTATTTATTTCCCTTAGGCCAGGCCGATTTTAATACCCCACGGTATTGTTTTATTAAATTACAGGATTATTTAATTTATATTATACGATATTATAATAAACGGTATAAATTCCCCTTTTTTCTATTATTTTTATTTATTATTAATTAATTATTTAAATTTGCCCAATATCCTATTTTTTGCTTTATGGTTAATAATATGGTTATAAAGCAATAAGTAAGGGGAAAATCCACATTTTATATTAATCGTACCAAGAACGATGCCTTTGTTAATTGGGATTTAAACCATATTCGGCTGGCCGTTAAGGAAAATTCCCTTAAATTTTAATATTTATAGGATTTTATTTTCCGCTCTTCAGCTTTCATTAAAGGCTCACGGCCTTATTGGACTTTGAAAAGAGCGGAATTACAAGCCATGCTACGCTGTATTGGCTGCCTTAATTTGTTTATAATATTTAGCGCTGCCGATATTTATTGGGATTTCTTTTTTTGCTTCTTCCCTTAGTATAAAGAATGGAAAAATGCTTATAGGGTACAAACATTCCGTTTAATAAGGCGAATATTATATGATAACCCCCATATAACCGCCTACCATTTTCTTACCCGCTTTACGGCTTTTATGGAACATTTCCTTAAGCCTAAATTTGGAGTGGTTAATTATTAAACCAGGTAAGTAATTATTTTATTTCCTTATTATTTTATTTCTTTATTTTTTTAATTCTTTTTTTTTATTCATTTATTAATTATTAATAGGTATAAATGGCAATCATGTGGATTACCGTATTTATATAGATTTATTTGGCTTAAACCTTCTCCTAATAAGCCCCCTAATAATTTATTTATACCCGAAACCCGCCAAGCTTTTGCAGATTATTAGGGGGCCTATATTAAAGCCATAAATCCATTTAATCGCCATTTACAGGACCTTCCTGCTTTTCCAAAGGTCCTTTGCCAGCCTTTTTGCCCTAAAAATCAAACTTTTTTAACCTTGGCTTAAATTATTAATAAAGTTCAGGTGTATAAATGCTTTTAAAAATATTACTTTAGGAAAAATCGCCGTACTGGGGAAAAAATATGCCGTTTTTATTTCCCCCGGAATTATTATAATTCCCCTATATTTATTAAGGATATAAATCCTGATGTTTATATATTTATAGCGAAAAGAAACGATTAAAATTTCAACCAATTTAATCGTTTTATTTCCTTAATATAGCTGGCAATTACGGATATTTCCGTTTATAGCGATATTAATATTATTATTAATTATATTGCCAAATACTGTTTAAAGGTAGAGACACAGTTTATATCTTTTGGTAATATAATAAAAGCAGTATTACTATTAATAAATGCGAATAATCCACGCCTTTTTTTGGGATAAAAAGCAATAAATCGCCTTATTATTAAAAGGGATATATTAGGCCAAGAATTATAGTATTATATTTAAGGCCTGCCTTTAGTCTAAAATTCCAGAGAAATTCTCATTATTAATTACCGCCCTTTGGAAACCCAATAAAAGCATTTTTATATTATTGGTGGGGAAATATTAACTGGTAAAACCATATATAAGCGTTATTTCACTTATAGGGATACTAATAATATTTCCTTTCTGGAGTGGATTTTATATTGGGATTATAAAACACACCGACGCCGCCCTCGAGCCCGCCCAAGGGTCCCATTATATAAGCCATTATATAAAGGGGACCCGAACCATGAGGATTACCAGGATTTCTGCTTTATAAAGGTTAGTTATATTTCTTTTTCTGATTTTTTTTCTGATTTTTTTTCTGATTTCTTTTCTGATTTTTTTTCTGATTTTTTTTCTGATTCTTTTTCTGATTTTTTTTCTGATTTTTTTTCCGATTTCTTTTCTGATTTTTTTTTCTGATTTCTTTTTCAGTTTTCTTTTCAGTTTTCTTTTCAGTTTCTTTTTTTCCTTTTGCTCTTAATTAAGACCTGCCACTAATTATATTATTATAGCTACTTTTACACCATCCATTCTCCTTTGGAGATGCTTTACTTAAGGTTAATAACCATACCTTTAAATCATATTCTTTAGCTTATTTATTTTGCCTAAATAATTATAATCATCCGGATGATTATTATGGTGATTTAATTTAGCCTAAAATAATCGATGAATTTTTTAACGAGGAAATTATTGGGGAGGACTTAATTAATTTATGGTAAGCCTTAGCTTATTAGCTTCCAGGCCAGCCTAAAACTGACCTGGAACCTGGGTTAAGGTCTTATAATTTAAATTTTAATTGGTTACCGTATATGGGAAAATTTCCCATTATAGGTATTAATTATTGGAAAAATAAGATATCCCAATACCCCGAGTTTAATAATGCCATTAATATATTTCCCATGACAGTTAAATTAATATTAAACCTATATTAACGCCAGGTTTATAATTTAATTATGCTTAAATATTAGGATATTATTTCCAATATTAATATTAAATAATTATTAATTAATATTAATGGGTAAGGTGGAAGCGGGAAATTATATTTTATTAAGATTTTATTTAGCCACCTATTATAAAAGGGCGAAAAATATGGGTATTTTAACCTAATCTTTCGTGCCGCCCCTACTGGTATTATAATATATGGAATTAATGGTCCTACCATTTATAGCCTTTTTCGCCTGCCTATAAAGGGGAAATTTGATAAATTATTAAATAATGCCCTTTTTGCCTTATAAGCTTTATTTAAGAATATTTATTTCCTAATTTTGGATGAAAAATCTATAATAGGGCTAAAAGTATTAGGCATAATTAATTCCAGGCTGCGTGAAATTATACTATAATTTAAGGATAAATTTTTGGGCGGATTAAATTGCTTATTATTAGGTGATTTCGCCCAATTACCCCCAGTCCTTTAAAAACCTTTATATTTTTCGCATATATTATTTAATCCTTTGGAAATTATAGGCCGAAATTTATATTTAGCGTTTAATATAATTATTAGACCTCCTGTGGTTATAAGGCAATAGGGGGATTTATAGGCAGGTTTTAAGGCTGCCTTAAATCACCTACGGACCCCCCAATTTATTACCGAAATAAATTAACGGTTATTAAATAACCGGGCTGCCTATAATAATAGTGGGCTTATTACCGATTTTTCCAATGCCTTGAGAATTTATACTATAAGAAATTCCGTTAAGGAATATAATTCTCAAGCTTTATTAGGATTATTATTAAATAATTATAATAATTTGGAAAAAATATTAGCCCTTATTTTATAGGTAAAAGCTGTAGGGATTGGCCAAGGCCATGAATAAGGCTTAAATAAAGATATTGGTTTGGAGTTTATGCTATTATTAATTATTGGAGCTCGAG
>JAKWBI020000988.1:0-13688 GCA_022664585.2 Zalerion maritima
TAATAAATTATATAAGGCTTATATTCGCCGTATTATTAATAATACTACCCATTATTATTATAATTAATCCGGTAAAAACCCTTTTAATTATTCTGGTGGGTCGCGATTAATCCGGTATTAATTTATAAGGTAAGGTATCGCTTATTTTTTATATTTTAAAGGGAACCATACTTATAATACCATATATATTAAAGGATATTTATAAGGTCCCCTCCCCGTAGGGAATTCGCTATTAATCCGGTCCGTTAATATTTCGATATTTTTAATATTAAAATTATTATTATTACCCTGGTCGCCATTATTAAAATTAATAATCCGCGTAGTAATTTTATCATAAATCCGCTCCGGTTCCGTTATATATATATTTTTATTAATCCCGAGGTTAGGTTTATTACCAGTTTAAAGATAAAGCCATCCGTTATATTAATACGGGGTATTGCGCCGGTTTGGTATTGGCCATACCGGCCGCGCCCGTAATTGGTGCGATATTTATATTTAAATAAGCAGTATTTTTTATAAAATCCGTCGGGAGGTTTATTATTATTAATAAGGAATTGCTCGCTTTTTTATAAAACCGCGTATATTTTATCTCCGCCCTGTATTTATTAAGGGACCATTATTAATTTTCCCTTTAATTCCCCGTTCCCTTATCGCCGTTTATCGATATTATTTCGCCCCCCGGGCAATATATTTAATTATTTTACGGCAATTCCGTTAATTTTAATAATAGTGTAAAATTTAAGGCAGGACCAGCGGTTTAAATTCTTACGGTTAATATTAAACGGTGATTTATTATTATATAGGCCCGCTGCGGGGCCGCTTGGTCCTTATTAATACCCGCCCCCCCCTCGCCTATAATATTTTCTTTTTATTTTTTTTTTTTTTTTTTATACTATACCACTAGTGCGTTAAACGCCGGGGGGGACTGCCCCCCCTACCCATTTAATTTTTATTTTATTATTACGCTCCGCGCTTCCCGCTATTTTATTATAATTTATTTTGCGTATAATTTCGCTTATGCGGGGCCATTATAGATTACCGCGTTGCCGAAACGTTCTTCGTAACGGTCCAACGCCGTTATTTTTATAATTTAAATTAATGGCTCCTAAATTAGTTCCGCCTAACCCTGCCATTTTACCAATATTTATTTAGTGGCGCCGCAACCCCGCTTTTATATTCGTGCCTTAAAAATCTCCTCCACATATTATTTCTTTTTCCCTAATTTATTACCCTAAATTAATGGTAATTATATATTATTCTGGGTTTAAAACGGTAAGGGGTCGCTGCTGGCCCGTTATAAAAGATTAATGTAAAAGCGGGGATAAATATTTAAGGGCGTATTTAATTTTATTATATATAAATTTATTACCCCCGTAATTATATATTTAGCGTGGAGTTAATTTAATTTCCGCGAGGGCCGCGCGGTGGTTATATTATATAGGAAAAGCCATACTTTATCGTTTACCTCAAACCTTTTTACGGGGGAGCGGTATTTATTCGCTGTGTCCTTATATTATTATTATATAACCGCTGCCGCCGCCTGCGCCCATTCGGTGGCTTCCTTTAACCGTTCCAGGAACTGCTTTATACGTCCCCGCGGCGTTTTTTTAAAAGGCCCTGGATTATTGCGTTTTATTATAAGTATTACATGGTACCCGTGCGTAATAAAAAATAGGCTAAGGCCGATTAATAATAAATCGCGGTTATTAATGGTTAATTATATTACCGGTAAAAGCCCGGGCCAGTTTAATTATTTTATTAAAATAAATATTCGTAAAAAGTGCTAAACCTTTTGGTTTGCTCACTTGGTGGCGCCGTCGGTTTAGGAATAAAACACGATTAATAATCGCTATATTATATTAATTAACTTATATAGGCGTTATTAAAAACCACCCACCTAATTTGATCCTGTATTATTTATAATCGCTTTAGGGAAACCGTAGAAATATTAAAAGTATTATATAAACCTTTCGGCGTATACCTCCGCCGTTATAAATATTATAGTTTTTAAAATTTCGCCTTTATAAAGGTGGTCGGTAATTATTATTAAAAAGCGGGGGTTATACGGGTTCGCGGCGGGGAGATTTATTATAAAATCCACGAATATTTTGCTTTAAAAACGGTCCGCCATTAAAAATAATTTTAATAAACCCTTCCTTTAATTTCTCCATACGGTGGTCCTACCGCATATATTATAATTACGTATAAAACGGCGTATTATACGGGTTATACCCGGCCAAAAATAATTACGGGATAATATTATTATTATTTTATCGCGACCCGGGTGGCCGGTAATTATAAAATCGTAAACCTATTAAATAAGGGCGGTTTATAATTACTCCTATACTGGTATTTAACGCCGGTCCCTAAAGCGTAAATATCCCTTGGGTCCAAGGAAATATTTTATAATAAAAACCTTTATTTTTATACCCGGAAAAAATACCCGTTCCCCTTTTTCAATTATCTTTCGTATAATTTTATATTAATTATTATATTATACTATTACGGATTATAATTCCTAAAACTCGGCGTCCTTAAATAAAGGGCTCGGGAGGGCCCTTATATTATATATGGCCGCCGGCAGCCAATTATTTTAAACCAATTAAAAATTACGGCCGGTAAGGCGCTTATTTCCCCTCCCTTTTGGTATATTCTGGTTCTACCGTAATAATATATTGGGCGCCAGGGATAATCGGCCGGGGCGGAATTTTAATTAAAAACGGTACCGATATATTTATTCCCACCAGCGGATTTAGTATTTTAATAAACGCCTTTTAATTATAAAATACCGTAAATTATTATAATTTAAATATACCCGGAATGCGCCGGCCACACTGCGAAGTTTTACGTCCCATACCTTTATACTTTTTATTATGGCCAAGAATTCCTTATTATAAATATTATAATTATATTCGGCCGGTATTAATCGCTGGAAAAAAAAGGCCACGGGGCGCAGCGTTCCCGCTTTATTTTATTAAAAAAGGTAAAAGCCTATCGCCCACCCCGAATTATCGGTTTCCAGGACCGTTTCCGCCGCCGGGTTAAATTATACCAATACCGGGGGGGCCATAAATGCCTTTTTTAATTGCTAAAACGCTTTGGATTCGATAAGGCCCCAGTGGAACCCTTTTCCCTTTTTAAAAAGGGCGGAAAATGGGAGTTTTAAATTGGAAAATTAATCGATAAATTCCTTATAAAAATTAATAAAGCCTAAAAAGCCGCGGACCCCTTTTACGGTTATGGGCTCCTTTTATTCGCGTATAGCCCGTAGCTTTTCCGGGTCGGCGCGTATCCCCTTTTCTATTATTATAATAAACCCAAGGTATATTACTTTTTTCGCTATAAAAACGCATTTGGCTGGGTTTAATTAAAGGCCTGTATTGCGGAGCTTTTTTATAATCTGGCGGATCTTTAATATATAATCTCGCTTTATACCGTTTAAATAAACCAGTATATTATTTATATACGCCGTATAAAATACATTAAAAAACTCGCGTAATATATTATTAATATATTATTAAAATAATACTCCCGCGTTATTAAGGCCGAACGGGGTTACCGTTTATTTATATAGGCCGAAACGAATTCCGAATATTATTTTCCACTCGTCCCTGTGGCGAACGCGCAGCTTATAATAGGCGGCTTTCATATTTACCTTGGTAAATTAACGCGCCTTGGCCAGGGTCCGTAATATTTTATAAATAAACGGCAGGGGGTAACGGTCCTGGTATATAACCGCGTTTAACCCCTTATAATCGTAATAAAAACGTAACCCGCCCCCCGGCTTTTTAATAAAAAATACCGGGGCGCATACGGGAAAACTGCTGGCCTTTATATAACCCTTATTAAATAACTCCGTTAAAGTCTTTTATAAAACCAATAACTCCTCCCTTAATATATTATAAATCGGACCCCATAATATTTACGGGTCCTTTCCCTTGGCATTTTTTACCAACTTTATCGCGTGGTTTGCGGAACCGCGGTAAAATGGTAATGCTTATTTTTCATTAAATTCGAATATATTTTCCAACCCTTTTAATTTATCGGGTGGCCGGAATAGCTTGGCCATTAATACTTTTAATTATTTATTAATATTATATAGGAATATTACAAATAATATTAGGTCGCTCGCTCCTGCTTTATACGCCATGGTATATAGGGAGGTAATATTAATTAACTGCGTATTCGTTAAAACGGCGCCCCTTAACCCCTTTTTCCTTACGGAAAGGTTCGCCCTATTAATATAAATCCGCTTTTTTACCGCTTCGTATATAACCGCTTTTTTTTCGCACCACGGCTTGCCTAATATTACTGGGTATAAAAAATTCGGAACGGAATAATAAAAATAATATTAAAAGTACCCGTTAATATTAATATTTATATATACCGCCTTTATTATTATAATTTCTCATTACGCGGGTAATACGAATACGTATATTAATACCCTGGCGGGTACTGGAATGCGTAGAAAACGGAGTTTAATAACGAGGGAATTATAAATTATACCATAATATAGGCACCCAATATCGATAAAAGCGTCGGTAAAATGAATCCCATTTAAATAAATATTTATTAAAAAGGGGGTGCCGTTTATCCGCTTTATCCCCTTTATTATTTCGCTCCGCGTTGGCGGCTCCTGGGCACGCCTACGCTTAAAAATTACCCTTTTAATTTTTTTTCCCCCTCGTTTTTATTCGATGCCCCCGGGTGGGGCATTATACCCACGGTATTAATCCGGACCTTTTTAATTAACTTGGCCGGGGTTAACTTATATTTTAAAATAAAATAATTATTAAATCCATACCGAATATATTGGCCTTTTTTACGCCGGCGCTCCATTTTAACTGCGATTACCCATTTGGCGCGGCATGGCTTATTTCTTAATTTAAAACTCGTGGTATTTACCCCTAATATTGGGGTATCCGGATTTTTTTAAAAACGCGATTAATATATTATTAATATATTGCTCCCTTTTTTACGCAGTGCTAAGTTTAGGCGGAATATAATATCGGTAATTATATAAACCCATTCCTAATAAAAATTAAAAAGGTGAACTAATATTAATACTAGGCGGAGGCGCTGGTATATTGCTTTATTTAATAATATAAGCTTAATGGAATTATCTTATACGGCGCCCCCTGCGTTTACCAGGAGTTATTTAAATCGGGAATGGAAAGCTGGAAACGATTGCCTTTTTCCTTAGCGTAAGAAGTAAAGCTTTTTCGCCGCTTGTTCGTAATTATTAAAGTCCCCGAATACCTTTTTTAAATGCGTAATAAATCGCGCGGGATTCCAGCCCATTAATTTACCTTCGCCGTAAAATATTATAATAAGGGTTTTCGGCTTATCCTTTAGGCAGGCATTAATACTATATTATAAAAACGTATCGCCCTTAATAAGGTTCTGGTCCAGGATTAATTTATATTTAATTTTAATCCGGAATACCTTTTATTTTGCTTTATTACCGTTAAACTTTGCCGGCCAGGGGAGC
This sequence comes from Zalerion maritima, assembly GCA_022664585.2. NCBI lineage: Eukaryota > Fungi > Ascomycota > Sordariomycetes > Lulworthiales > Lulworthiaceae > Zalerion > Zalerion maritima. The sequence continues at coordinate 5,492 of JAKWBI020000988.1, forward strand.
TGCCTCCGTTACGGGATTATTATAACCGGCGGGCTATGGTTTATTAGGGCGGGCGGCGCTTAATACGCCGCCGAGATCCGGGTATTAAGGGCCGCAAGCATTTAAGTTAGGCGTTTTTCCATATTATTTAACTCGGCGGCGGACTCGTTATTAACGGCTGTAAATGCCCGGGCTATTTTCTGGTGAATAAGTAGCGTTACCGCCTCGGGAAGGGTCTGTTATACTTATCCGCCGGCGGAAGCCTGGTTATTTTTATTCGGGTTATTATTTATAATAAAGGCGCTGCGGGGTGAGTGCGGAATAAAATATAATAAAGGATTACCTAAAAATCCAATATATATAAAGGGCTAAGGTTATATTAAAGAGCAATAATAAGTGCCATAATAATATGTATATTCGATTTATAAAAAAGGAGAAAGGAAAAGGGGGAAGAGGGATAAAGGAAGGGGGAGTGGTTTATGGGAAGCGTCTTATACGTATTAGTCCCGCGGCTAGCCCGCTGTGTACGTAGGTAGTGGTATAGGTGGGCCTATAACAATACCTTCCTTTTAAATCGTCTTTTAAAGCGTTTTTATAACATTAATAAAGGACTTCTGGTGGATTTCCCAAAATATTCCGATAATATACCGAACCCCGGTTAATTAATAGGCGCTAATAAAATGGGTTTACTTATAAGCAAGGTTCTTCGCCTTAATTAAGCCGGTAAAAAAAGCGGAAAATTAAATACAAAATGGGCCGTTTTTTTAAAATTTATAATTTCGTAAATCTGCCACCGTTAATGGACTAATATACCAGTCCTCGAAAAGTAAACTGCTTCGGGAAAACTCTAAAAAATCCGACCCCCCATAATTAATAAAATAAAATATTTTACAAATACGCAGGTGGAATAAAACGTCTGCTCGGCGGTATAACGGTTTAATCGGTTTAAACTACAATAACGGGAAAAGACTTTCGAAAACCGCCACTTTGTCCGCCGTAAATAATAATCCCGATTACCCTAGCGTTTTATTTATACTAATTAAAATAATATATTAAAATCCAGCTTTTATAAAGGCTTAAATATTACGTTAAAGGCCATATAACAGGGCCTTAATAAACGAGCTATAAAACAATATAATTATATTAAGCCCTATTTTAATAAACACCTTAATATATTATTGTACGGCCCAAAGCGCTAAACTATTCAATAATCCCGTAAAGATCCACCATATATAAGGCCAATTATTATTCGAATAAATTTATAAAAAGCCCAGTATTATTAAATAAGGGTATATAATAATATACCATAACCCCTCCAAATTAAAAAATTATATTAATCTTAAATATTAAATAAGCCTTAAAAAGTTTTTGCCGAATAATTTAACTTATTTTTTACTAAATTAATTATAAGGTAAAAATATAAGCGGTATTTCGGGCTTGGCGAATACGGATAAATAGGGGAGGAGTTTAATAAGCCCAGCCTTTTTTATTGAATAATAATACACGATTAAAATCGTTTAACGAGCCCTTTTAATGGGATCATATACCGAACTAATTTTAAAAATTATTTAATTTATTAATTTATTCGGGGTAATTTTAAACGGTAATATCCACCGTTATATTAATCATTTAAACGGCGCGGTTTAAATCGTTTATTAAGCCCGTCCGTTTATATTGGTTAAATATTTTACTCCCCAAATAATTTAACCTTCCTGCCTAATAATCGTAATCGTTTGGTATACTAAAAACCGCCACCTTTATATCCTTAATCTTCCCTTTTTTTAATATATTCTCCAATATTATAATAAGCTTTTTCGAAATAAAAATTAATAATATTACCGTATTATTTCTCTTTCCGCACGCCTTAAATATATACCAAATAATACTTTTAATTATCCGCTTTATATTCTTACCATTTACCAAGAATTCCATCCCCTTAAACTTTAAAAAAATAAAATAAAATAAAATTATATTTTCCCTTTTTAAATTATTTACCCCTTTAATTTAAATATAAAATTAACCAATATATTATAATAAAAACTATAGGCAATCCTTAAGACGTATATAATAAAAAACCACCTTTTTTATAAACCTATTCCGCAAATCTTATTTTATACATATAATATAATTAATATTCTCCTTATAACCCGTAAAAATAATAATAATTTTACGCGCGATGCCTAATACGCGCTCGGGAAGATTAATAATCTTACGTTTTATTTGGCCCTTATACTCGGTAATAAAATGCGAGGCTAAATATTTAATAAAATTAAAGGCGAAAAGGAACCCTATATTATAAAAAATCCGCCTAACCTTAGGCGCCATTATAGGCTTTTTTATGCCCGGCGGGCCTTTAAAAATAAAGGTAAACGGGATATATGGCCGCGAATAAATATTATAAAACCGTATACCGTTTACGGTCGGCTGGTAATTTTCGAATTATTTAAAAATATATTCGAATCCGAAAATACCCTTAAAAAATATTTAATTATTTTTACTGGCGCGTAAATATTTATGGTCGTTAATATTAAAGTTTTAAGCCTAAAAAATAATATTTCCCGTCTTTTCGAATACGGCCACCATTATAATTCTTTTTTGGTAAAAAATTTTCGATAAAAATAGGCGTGGTTTTAATAATGGTGGGCAAATATCGATAAAAATAGGCGTGGCCTTAATAAAGGTAGGCAAGTATTAATAAAAATGGGAATGGCCTTAATGGTTTTAATGAGGGTAGGTAAGTATTAATAAAAATGGGCATGGCCTCGATAAGGATAGGCAAATATCGATAAAAATAAGGGTGGCCTTAATAAGGGTGGGTAAGCATTAATAAAAATAGGCGTGGCCTTAATAAGGGTAGGCAAGTATTAATAAAAATAAGCGTGGCCTCGATAAGGGTGGGCGAGTATTAATAAAAATAGGCGTGGCCTTAATAAGGGTAGGCAAATATTAATAAAAGTGGGAATGGCCTTAATAGCCTTAATAAGGGTGGGCAAGTATAAATAAAAATGGGCGTAGCCTTAATAAGGGTAGACGAGCGTTAATAAAAATGGGCGTGGTCTTAATGAAGGTAAGCGAATATTAATAAAAATAGGCGTGGCCTTAATAAGGGTGGGCGAATATTAATAAAAATAAGCGTGGCCTCGATAAGGATAAATAAATATCGATAAAAATAGGCGTGGCCTCGATAGGGGTAGGCAAATATTAATAAAAATGGGCGTGGCTTCGACGGCCTCGATAAATGGGCAAGCGCCAATAAAAATGGGCGTGGCCTTAATAAGGGTGGGTGTTTATGCATTAATAATAACAGCTTTTTATTTATACATATAAAAGCTTTTTACTGGCGGTAACAGCCTGGCGATAACAGCTTTTTATTAACGATAATAGTTTTTTACTGGCGATAACAGCTTTTTGTTTATGTATTAACAATAATAGCTTTTTATTTATACGTATAATAACTTTTTAGTGGCAATGGCAGCTTTTTATTTATATATTAATAATAACAGCTTTTTATTTATACGTATAACAGCTTTTTACTGGCGATGGCAGCTTTTTGGCTATATATTAACGATAACAGCTTTTTATTTATACATATAAAAGCTTTTTACTGGCGATAATAACCTGGCGATAATAGCTTTTTACTGGCGATAATAACTTTTTACTAGCAATAACAGCTTTTTATTTATACGTATAATAGTTTTTTACTAGCGATGGCAGCTTTTTGGCTATATATTAATAATAATAGCTTTTTATTTATACGTATAAGAGCTTTTTACTGGCGATAATAGCCTGGCGATAATAGCTTTTTGCTAGCGATAATAGCTTTTTATTTATACGTTTAATAGCTTTTTGCTGGCGATAATAGCTTTTTACTGGCGATAACAGCTTTTTATCTATACATTAACGATAATAACTTTTTATCTATACGTATAATAGCTTTTGGGTAGCAATAATAGCTTTTTATCTATGCGTATAATAACTTTTTATTTATACGTATAATAGCTTTTTGCTAGCGATAATAATTTTGTATTTATATATTAATAATAATAGCTTTTTGTTTATACGTATAAGAGCTTTTTGCTGGCGATAATAGCTTTTTATAACGATGACAGCTTTTTATCTGTGGGTATAATAGCTTTTAGGTAACGATAACAGCTTTTTATCTATATGTATAACAGCTTTTTATCTATACGTATAACAGCTTTTTATCTATACGCAAGAAAGTTTTTTTTATCCAATCAACGATAAGAATTCTGTCATCAAGGTCTATTATCGCAGGGATTATTTTCAAATTACCACTAATAATAGCAGGGGTTTTTCCCATACAAAATCGCGATTTTGGGCTTCTGTACGCAAAGTCTTATACTATAGGGATTATTTTCAAACTACCACTAATAACAGCAGGGGTTTTTCCCATACAAAATCGCGATTTTGGGCTTCTGTACGCAAAGTCTTATACTATAGGGTGGTTATAAGGGGAAATTAATATTATTACGCGGTATAAGGTTTTTTTACGTATAATAATAAAAGGTAACGATCCCCAGGGTTATTTGATTAATAATAAGGAATGGTAAAGCCTACATACGAATATAAATACTGCCGGGATATATTCCTATATATTTAACGTTTGTATAGGTTTTAGGCCTTTTTGAATACGCCTTAAGCTCCCTAATATGAGGGTAAATTCTATAACTTATAAGGGGGTAAACCCGTTTAATTTTTATACGGAAAACCAGAAGAATATAATAGAGTTAAAATTAAGAAATAATATAAATTCGGACTTTATTTATATAATTAATCCTATATACCGAAGGCGGAGGGGCCTGGTGACCTTAGGAGGAAAAGGGGGCAATAAACGCCTTTATAAATCTTTTAGGGAAAAATATATATCGCCGGGATAAAAGCCTAATTCGTTAAAATTATTTAAATTATTATTACATACTCTTTTCTTTTCTTTTTCACCCTTTATATGCTTTATTATGCGCGTATCCCCCGTTAATTATTAATCGCTGCCCTTATCCCCACCTTTAAAAATAGCCTTGTTTTTTCCACGCGCAATTTTTACCCCTAAATAATCGCTATATTTTTAATTCCCCTTATATATTAATCAACGCTGGTGGGTGTATAAAGAATAATATCGGCCGTTTTTTAATATTAAAGTGGATAATAATTTCGAAGTGTTTAAAAAGGAGGTTATTAAAAAGCCCTTATACCGTTTATTAATTAAAAAAAAGGCCCACCGGCCAAAGAACCCTAGGTTTTATTTTATTTAATATTATTTACACCGTCCCGGACCTAATATATAGCCTATTTATACCGAAAACTTCCCAGGGTGGATTATTATTAAAAGGAATATTAAATAAAAGATTACGAAGGAAAAGGAAAAAAATAAAGCTCGAAAAAGGGAGGCGGTTAAAATAAGAAATGCGGCCTATAATATTAAGTATGGCCAGCGCCGCCGATTTAAAAGGATTAAAAGGGCTCCTTATGTTCGATTGGCTTTTAATTATATAAAAAAGGGGGATAAGTGGTTTAGTTTTTATTTTATAAATCGTTTAAAGCAAAGCTTAAATATTACTAATTAAAATAAACCCTTCGGGGAAAAATAAAGGTTAGGGCGTAATAAAATCCATAAAAATAAAGCTGTATAGCCTTATTTAATTATAATAAAATAAAAAAAGGGAACCCGTAATTAATATAAAAAAGTAATTAATAATATACGAAGGGCAAGAAAGCGGATAAATTGGTAATACTGGTAAAACCCAGGAAACTTTTCCTAAAGTTTTTTAAACCGCGGGGCGCGGTTTTTTATTATAAATTAGGAAAATATAATAATACCGGAGGTATTCCCCGTTATATTTATATTAAAGATTTAGGCCCGGCGCGATTATTTAAATAATTAATTTAAAGCCTTAAGATAATCCTATACAGGATTATATAAAAAGCCAAAAGGACCCCCGGGATTTGCGGGATTTTTAAAAGGATAATAAGCCATGGCGGCAGAAACTTAATTATAAAAATATAATTATTATTTAATATATTATATTTTCCCCCAAATATTATATTATCGTTTAAAAATAATCCTGTACAGGATTATTCCATATTTTTTAACGTATTACCATTCCTAAATAGGCAATTGGAGGTTTAACCAAACCAAATAGCTTGGTTTTAAACACCGACCATGCAGCGAGGTTATCAGACCTACTTTCCGCTACAAGGGGAGTGTTTAAAATAATATCGCTTATATTGGCAATAAGGGGGTAATTTAACGGAGTTATATCATCGATTTTAAAAAAAGTATATTATAATTCGGCGGAATTGATTAGACTTTTAATTATTAAATATAAGAGGTTAAATTAGGTTATTTATAAAGGTGGTATAATAAGGTTAATTGGTGGTTATGTAAGTATTATTATTAGTGTATTGCAAAGGCGTATGGGGAAATTATTTATAGCGTTATTATTGCCCCTATTATACCGTATATATTTATAAGTCATATACATAAATGTACCTGTTACGTATAAGATACGCGATAACGTATCTTACGCCATAACGTACTAGATACGCAATAGCGTATTTAGTACGCATTGGCGCCGTAGATATGCAGTGGCGCAGTTAATACGCAGTAGTGGTGTATCGAACACGCAGTGGCGTATCTGACAGTAGCCGGCGCCGAGCCGGCGTAATATTCCGTATTAATACGGCGAATAATTTTATTATTAAATTATTAATAGGCTTAATTTAGGGATTAATAAGGGCGAGCATACAACGAAGCCGGGGCGGATTTATAGTAAAATTATTATAAGAAGTTTTAATTTTGGTAATAATAATCAGAGCGGTAATAGCGGTTTTAATATTAGGGGTATCGGAGTATTAATAAGGCGGATTAATAATGGGTCGCCCGCAGGAGGGGATTACCGAAAACGCCTTTTATTATTTATAATATTATAAGCATAATTACCCTTAAAATATAAAAAATAAATAATATTATACCTTATAAATTAATACCGGATTAACCGCGGTTTACCGAAAAAGCCTAAAGGGGGAATTTTATTAAATTAATTATAATAACGGTGGATAAAGGAATTAATAATATAATAAATATAAGCTATGTATAATTTATCGCGCTCGGTTTTAATAAAAATATTTTATACCGGTTAACCGTGAACCGTAATAATTACGCGCCGGAACGGGGATTATATACCCTAATAATTTTTATTTTTTAAGGGGATTAGTATAAAAAGCGGGGGCCTTTTATTATATATAATGGGTTAATACCGCCTTGGGGGCGAGGTAGATAAAGGGACTTTTATAAACCGCCGGCTTTGCGGTATTATGACCACGGAAAGGGAAACGGTGTGGCGCCGGAAAGGCCGGCCTAAAGCCACCGGAGCCGGGGGTAAAGGGTAAAGCGGCTTAAAATATTATATAAGTATTAACCACCGCCAGCGTAACGGATTCGCAGCGAAAAAGGAACTACGGGGATTTATTAATAAAGATTTCGATTAAATTTGGCCGGGAAAAAAGTTAAATAATAATGGGTTAGCGCCTAAAGCCCGTAAAATTATCGTTTAGGGCGTAAAATACCTATAAAAATGCTGGGCGCTTATACAGGCGCCCAGGAAGATAAAAAAAGGAGGGGGGGGCGATTTACGATTATTATTATAATAAAGATTCGGGAGAGTATAATAGGCGGCCGAGAAATGGCCCTTATAACCATTATACGTAGTGGCCGTAGCGAGGGCTCCACGTAAATAAAAACGGCGGAGGAAAAGTACATATATTACGGGGCATAATATATAACCACACCATAAAAAATGGCGCCCGCGGCGCCACCGCCATAAGGCCGGACGGGTAAAAAAAGGAATATATTATAGGCCCGCCTATATTATAATATATATACGGCGGGCTAGCCGCGAAACCAATACGTATAAAAATTTATTTATAAACCATTCCCCCGTCCCAAGCCTTTCCCCCCTTTTTCCCTTCTTCCCCTCCGTAAATCGAATATACATATTAATATGGCACTTATCGTTGCTCCTTAACGTGACATTAGCCCTTCACAATAGTTTTATATAGTATTATTTTTAAACGATAATATAATATTTGGGGGAAAATATAATGTATTAAATAATAATTGTATTTTTAATATCCGGTATTTCCACGCAGGAAGTAAGGTGTGGGAATACGTAGTATCCGCCACACATATCGTGAAAATCGC